>JAKSZP010001591.1:0-118595 GCA_022478985.1 Massospora cicadina
CATGCTATCAAATCAATTTTGGTCAGGGACCATTCACCCTCCCCCCAACTGGGCTGATTCAGGATTGGCATCCAACTTGTTCTTCATGTCATGGTTGGATGACTTTATAGTATGAACAGATGCTAAAGACAAGGCTGGGCGACAGGAGGCCCAAAAGGTGAAGCTTCAGGCTCTTACTGACCTGAAACACACTTTAGATCAACGCTGGGTGCAAGCCAAGCATGCCCAGGTTGATACTAATGGGGTGCAAAACGCCCAGCCTCTGATCGTGGCCCAGGCACTAAAACAAACGATTTACATTATAAACAAAGATGGTTCAATTTGCTTGGTTGGAGAGCAAGGGTTCAAGTCCCGCTCAAGCTATGAATTTTAAGCTCATGTAAAATATGGCTTCAATTGATTACTTGAGTGAAGGCACTTTTGGTGTATTTTACTACAATGGACGGAAGCATCTGTTTATTGGAGCGTCAAGGCTTGGGCGCACTTCTGCAGAACCTGAATTTCCCCAGCCCACTTTAAATATGTTGTGACCAACATTCTTTGTTGGTCAACTTTCTTAAATAAATTTTACTCGTTATTTTTACATTTTTCAATGGTTCCTTGGGTGAACTTGGTGGTGGACCTCTTTAGGGAGGTCTCCAACCATGTGGGCCTCTACTTATTATAACCATTTACCCAAATCCCAGGTGCTTTCTTGGGCCGTTTAGGTCCCCTCCAGACTGAGACACCCAAGTCTACTAGGACCCAATTAACCTTGATGATGGACTCCCCTTTGTTGTCTACTCAAGTTGGGAGGTTTCTTACTTACCTGGTCTCATATGTGGTGCCTTACACCCTCACCTGGGTTACCTTTTGCTCAAGCACCATTCTAGGTGCCTCATTTTCTATTCTCTTAATGGCTAGTTCCCTAGCAATGTGGGTTTGCATCCCATATCACCTTGCTGGAAACAAGAGAGTTACAGACACTCTCTTGACACTTCACCTGAATACCCTGAGCTGATTTGGTAAGTTTCTCCATGTTGGAAGAAAGCTTTTTATTGCTTGACTCCATTGGTTTGAATCACCAATTTTTGTTATTTGAATCTGAGTCAGTTTTGGATCCTACCAATACCTCATCTGGGTTTTTTGCATTATCAGCAAGAATTTTCTCACCCTGCAAGGCCCCAGTCCCCCCTGCTGATTGAGGTTCACTGGGGAATATTCCTGACTCTGCTGTTCTCAGCATCGGGCCTCACTCCTGGAAGGTAGTGCTTGTCATCTGGGTGTCAGTGGGCATTGATCCTAGGGAGTCAACCCTGTCATTCGCGCTATTTGTTAGGGCTCTGTGACCCATTGACTTGTTCATTCATTCTGTTGTTGTTCATGTCACCAGTTTATTACTTGGCATATACATGGTGGAATGCCCAGCCCCATTTCTAGTCATGTCATGTCAGGGCTTGGGCTGGTGGGAAGGTCAGCAGATGGTTCATCCATCTCAGCAACTTTGGTATTATTCTTAATAAAACTCACTATCAGCGTGGGCAAGTCATTCGTTTCTATGTGCTGCACACAGATAGGCAGCTAGACTTCCCTAAGCTTGGTTTGTTGGCCTTTGTTCACTGCTCTATAAAATTGCAGTACGTTATGGCAGTTGATTGCTCTCTCAATTCTTGTTCAATTCACTTTTTGTTATAAAAAGTGATATTTGTGAGAGAGAGATTGAGCTGATTATGCTAGAGGAGGTACTTTTAAATTCAATTGGACTTTTATTTCAAAGTCTTGATTTAAATTAACTTACTAATTAGCCAAATGACCACTAACCACTTAACAAAACCATATAAAATATCAAATCAAACAAATTTAAACGGCTCAGCTGTAACAATATAGCGAATACCATCGAAATAAATATAGGATTTTCACTTGTTACATATAAAACTTTTTATTTTACTATTAAAATAATATTTTTTAAAATTCATAAACCTTCTCAGACATGCACACAACAACAAACCAAAGTTTCATCACAATTGGATGAATGGTATAGGAATGCATTCGGGACATACATACACACAGACATTCATTTTTATATATATAGACTAGCGGAGTTACCCGTGCTTCGCTATGGTTTCTATAGAATTTCAGGTGATTCGAATTGATTAATTTAGATTTTATATATAGTTAAGCAATAACTACTCGGCTAAATCTAATTGCTCAATCGAAGCAACCAAAACCACCAACCACTCAGCTAAAACTAACTGAACTTATCAAATCAACCAATAACTAATCACCCCCAAAGCTAAACTGTATCCTGTCGATTCGACCAAAACCATCAACCACTCGGCCAAGGAAAATAAATATATCAAATCAATCAAATTCTAAATATTTTAGTTTTTATATTGGTAGATAGCTATCAATAAGTTCAGAAACCATTAAACCTATTAAAAATTCAAACCTCCAACCACTTAGCTAAAATCAATAAAGCCTGCCAAATTAACTAAACCATCAATCACTTACCTGAAACTATTGAGACTATCGAATCAACCAAAAAATAAACCACTACTCAGTAAAAACCAATTACGGAACTTACAACAGCCAAAAAAACCTATAAAAAATTGAATTAAATGAATATGAAAATACCCAGCCAAATTGCTATATAATTATATTAGAAATATATGGTCTAGATCTTAAATAGAACTGATATTTAAATTTATATGATTATTTTAAATAATTACATATTAGCATTCCGTTCCCAAACTTTATTTAACACTTGTGCCAAGTTTGGTGATTTTTTTGGTTATTTGCTCGAGATAATGCGTCCGGTATAAATAAATAAACAGAAAGATAGTTTTGTAAAGAAAAGTTTGGCTAATTCTTGTTGATACCCTGTTTAGCACAGATTTGTTTTTGGGCTTTAAGTTTACCCGATGATCCTAATCAATTCTTTTTAATATTTGTAGATGTTTATCGATAATATTAAAAAATCATATTATATTGAATCAATATAAAATTACCAACCATTCAGCCATATCCAATTAAACCTATCGAATTAACTAAGCCACTTAGCGCACCAATGCCCCGAACCGAGATAGCGAATAGCAAAGGCGGTCCATGGAGTTCCTGGCCTATCATACGCCGCGCGTGGAGGTTTTCCGGATTTTATCCTCCTTTCCCATACATTCGATTTCCCTTAATCGGTGCGTTATCCTCCCCAGGTCGGCCCATCTCGAATAAAATACTTTTAACTAAACCACTTAGCTAAAACAATTAGATTAATAATCAACCAATCACCAACCGCTTCGTAACCAAAAATAAATGTATCGAAACAACCAAATTCACCAACCACTTACCAAAACCAATTAAATTATCGAATCAACCAATCACTAACTTCTTTATTAAAACCGTTAAGCTTAATCAACCCAAAACCACCAACCGCTCGACAAAACCATTTAAACTATCGAATCAACCGAATATCAAACTTCTCGGCTGTAACAATATACCGATTTCCATTAAAAACATATAAAATTTTAACTTGTTACATATAAAACTTTTTATTTTTACTATGAAAATTAAAAATCTGGCTTCGAGGTGCACACGGACCCCCTCCCGTCCACCTATAGCCAAATTTTCAGAGCTCTACATGCTATAGTTTTGGCTGGGCATCGCGCACACAAACACACACAAATTTGCTTTTATATATATATATAAGTGTCTGAAATAGAGCTTGTAAGATTTAATTGTAGATAGACAGACAGAATTGACAGTGAGTTTAAGAAAAGTGTATAAAAAGTGATTACGCCAGGATTCGAACAACTGACCTTTTATAGAGTTAAAGTTTAAAGCCAAAAGCTGAGCCGATTATGCTAGATTTGTTTTTAATACTCCATACTTTATTTAAGCCGATTATGCTAGAGGAGGTATTTTTAAAATCAGTTGGACTTTTGATTCAAAGTCTTGATTTAAATTAACTTACTAATTAGCCAAATGACCCCTAACCACTTAACAAAACCATATAAAATATCAAATCAAACAAATTTAAACTGCTCAGCTGTAACAATATAGCGAATACCATCGAAATAAATATAGGATTTTCACTTGTTACATATAAAACTTTTTATTTTACTATTAAAATAATATTTTTTAAAATTCATAAACCTTCTCAGACATGCACACAACAACAAACCAAAGTTTCATCACAATTGGATGAATGGTATAGGAATGCATTCGGGACATACACACAGACAGACATTCATTTATATATATATATAGATAACAAGGGGGTTTATATAAAAAAGTTTGGCTATAAAACCTTTGGTTTCACCTGTATTAAAATAGCATTTATTACTGAAAAACTTAAATAAAAGGAACAACTCCTCAATAGTTGTCTATTCTGTTATTATCCACCTAATCAGCATCTATTGCCAATTAAATATAATCCTTATGGGTTGACATTGAAATAGAGCTTTCCAATGCTTTTAGCCAGCCTTAGTATATCAACCTTTAATAAGCTAGAAGCCATACTTAGGTGATGAAACAATTTACTTGCTAATGGTAGGCCGCGTTGCTCAGGAAAATACAAGCTACTTTCAATACAAACGTCAAATTGTTTTGATATCTTATGAACATCTCTAATTTTCAGTACCTAAGCCCAATTTGTCTACATAAGGAATATAATAAACTTGTCATAGCACCAGCATATAAAATCAAGACTAACCTCATGGCATGTGTTAGCGTACACCTATAAATCAAGCCAGAATACTAGAGGTATAGCCATCCACATGACTTGGTACTTCATTTGGAGTAGACAACTAAAGGACAACAGTTGGCAATCACTATTACTAGCATACCCACCAGTAACCACATAGGTGCAAGAGTAGTATACACATATTCCAGGGAGGTTGTTTCCTTTGGCACCCCATGGGGGCCAAAATCTGCTTTGGGAACATGGGGTCTGTGGGAATTTATATGACCACATTATCCAGCTTGCAAATTATATAAGCTTCAATTAATTTAAGATAATTGGTTCATTTATTTAATTTAGCTTATTGATTAAGCTTTGAGATGTTGATTGATTATTCTGTCTCATTGGCAATAATCACCAATTAAATGGTTAATTGTAATGCTCATAGGATCATATCTGATGATAATTACAGTTGTAATTTCATTGGGGATTGTTGTCAACAATTTGGAGATAAGTAAATTGACTTGAAATGGGTAATTACTCATGGGAAATTGTTGGGTTTGGTAGCTGACATATGGGCTGATATGAATAGCAATTTAATTATGCTATTCCTTGTGAATATCAGCTGGAATATTTCCCAAAATAGAGCCAATATCCCTTTTCTGCCAGCTAGGCATGCTGAGATCATTGTAGATATCTTTTTTCAGCTAGATGTGCCAAGAACCTCGTGGATATCCCTTTTCTGTCAGCTAGGCATGCTGAGAACCTCATGGTTACCACAAGTACCCCATAACACATGTTCTTCATCATTTTACCCTATAAATATTCCCTCACTTTAATAATAATAAACACCTTAGTACTATGAATACTTTATTGTTTTCTATTATTGACTGTCTACTTCAGAGTGAAGTTGTGAAGAAGTCTTCCTGTCTAAGTGTCAATGCCAGAGTGAGGCCAAAGTCACTTAAATCCTTTTATATTGCCAGAGTAGGGCTGAAGCTACCCAATTACCCAAACTCGACTAGGCTAATTGTCTTCATACAATTAGAAAAATCGTGTTTATTCCCAGAACCAATAGTTAAGTAAACCTGCGCACCAGTAGAAACCCTGTGGTTTTTACAGGGTCAAACGCACAAAATGGATACAAACCTTAGCCCACTGAGGGAATCACATCAATGAGCAGAATCACATTATGACTCCACAAGGCATCTAAATAGGAGTAACCCCAGGTGACCTTTAAAACTATACATTCAGGTAAGGATGATAACAGGTAGTAAGTATGGCCACTATGGACCAGTCCTTACAAAGATCATGAAGCATGGCATCTGGTTAGAACGTAGCTAACAGATACCTAAAATAGTTCAATTGAGTTTATGTAAAAAAATTGCTTATTAAAATAAAGGACAAGAATTGAATAACAAAAGGACCTGTAAGAACTATTATATAAGTGCTGGGCTTAAGGAATAAGAAAAGTTGCATTAACCATGGTAAATTCAATCATGCTTAAATCCAGCAGATCGACACTATAAAAATATTCATAATGACAAATCAATCACAACCTGCCCAGCCAAATTAGCCTTATATTCATATATTAAAATTTTATCCCTGACGCAATTTTCTTGCCAGATCAATAACAATTCATTTGGTGGAAAATTAGTTGGACCCATGGACAGGGTAGGTATGGGAGGTCCCATTGCATATTCAAGGGGTTTATCATGCCCAAACTTATTGGGTATGGGCTCACCTATCCAACGTAGAGAATTAAATTGGTGGGGTTTTGAATCTGAGCACACAATGGACAATTTGGTTCCTCTGGGTATCATTTCATCTCTCTTAACGGATCCTGAATTGGTGATTTAGATTACCAGGTTAGGGGAATAATCACAAATTTTTTAGATCAATGGCTTATTACTGCTTCCACCTCCAGACACCCCCCAATTTTTCTGCATCAACTTTTGGGTGGTGAGAAGGAGAGGTGTGGTCCAATCTTTTGAGGGCAGGCTGTCACCAACCTCTTGTCTAATACATGGGCTTAATCACCCTGGTAAACAAGAGGTATGGCCATCTTCTTCACCCCCTTATTTGTCCTTAATGAAGAAACTCCTTGTGGTTTAGGCACGGTGGGTGCTCCTCCAAGACTTACATTAGCTTCCCTCTTTTGATATGGGAGCACCTCCACCTAGGACTTGGGTAAGAGTGATATTCCTGTGAGCTTTCAGCAACTTGATGGCCAATAGAGTGGTGATCTTTGGGTAAGGAAGTGAGCGTTGAGGTGCAGGGCGTGGAAGGCCTCCACCAACTTACAACAATGTTTACAATTATGGGAGCTGAATCAACTATTCTCATATGACAGAAATACCATACAGGCCATGAGGTAATGTACTAAATTCTGAGATTCTCTCAATGCCAAAATTGCATTGACTTCAGCCTTCTCCAATCCTTTCACTAAGACAGGCTCAGGCACTTCTGGGTCCTTCCCTTGAATGGGGACAGTTGGAAAATGTGGAAAAAGGGTGCCGCTTCCAGTGATCTGGAAGATTCAACCAAAACGCATTATTTTCTAAATCCGCCTCCTCACATGGGATCAGAGCATTTACTTAAAAACTTCTGGGAGGGTACATTCATATGCAGGCGCCATGTATCTATCATAATGGAGGACCCCACCTTAATTTCATGGGATGGGAGACGTTTCTGGTCCAAAACTGTTTTTAATTACTAATTAACTTGATCAAGTGTTAAACCAGTATTGAGTGTTAATGATTTGATACACATGATCCGCTACATCAGGGCTACTGAGTGAAGGCATGAGCCAATATAAAATGAGGGGTTATATCACAGTGTGGCTTTTAAGGTGAAAAGCTGGTAGATGAATGAGTGCAATTGTTATATGTAAACTGTGCTAACAGAAGAACATCCGTTCAGGTATCCTGCACAGCAGAGGTGTAACAGAGAAGATACTGTTTGGGAATCTGGTTGACCCTCTCAGTTTGGCCTCAGACTACATTTGTATGCAGTGGAGCGGCATAGCTTCATTTCATGATAGCCAGGAGTGCGGTCCAAAAATGGGCCATAAATTGAGGCCCCAGTTACCCACAATCACCTGAGCAAGCTGAACATTGAGAACACATGCCGCACAAAGTGATGGACCATTTCTTTGGAGGTAATGATTTAAAAAAAGATACCGATTATATACTTATTAAAGTGGTCCAATATCATCATAATTGCACTAAACCCATTTGAGCTGAGAAGCTCAACAATAAAAATTGACTGATACTGAGGTCCATGGGACTTCAGCCTGCTGCAGGGGATGGAGAGGCCATTCTTACCTAATCTATCTAATTTTACCCATGTGCATGTCATGAACTTAGTGATCCACGCTGGGATATCCTTGGAGAATTCCAGCTGATTAAATCAGCACTTCACCAGATTGAGGCACTTTTTATTTCCCAGGTGGCCCACCTCTGAGGGCCATGATGGGCATAAATAACCTCGTTATAGGTTAGTCGGAGCCCAAACTCTTGACTTGGACAGAATTGTTCCCTCCTTTAACAAGTAATAGTCCGTTTAAGCACCAAATGTACTAGCTTATCAAACAGCACCAACCCCTCCAAGCAGGACATTTGACCTGCCAATACCCAAGAAACTAATGTCACATCCAGGGACCAGTCTGCTATTATAATTGTGGGAGGAACAATAGCTAAGATCTGGGCCAGAGGAGCACCATGCCTTAGCTCCTGTATCTTTTCCTCTGTTGGACTCAAAGAAAGGTTTTTGACTCAAAAAATTGGGGAGGACATTCAGGGCACTCTTAATAAAACTCATCTTTGAACACAAAACTAAAGAGGTTGTGATACTTCCAGGTCAGGAGAAGTTCAGCTTCTGCAGTTTCTGGAAATACATAAGGTCCTGATGATCCATCCACACAATTATTACTTTGCACGCGCCCTAAGAGGGTATTACTAGTGAGTGAGCAGTAATGCCAAGTGGGCGACTCCATATTGTGAATGGACCAATGGTGTTTGAAGAAAACAAATTTGTACTTAAGAAAGTGACTTAAAGTTCCACTATGTTATGCTTTTTAAGACGCACCACTCTCACTGCGGCCAAAGAGGCATTGCACGCCATGATGTTATCCTGATTAGGTTGGCATGCTTGAGAATAGGAGACACCAAAAACACCTCCTTGATGGCGTCAAATGCACGTTGGCAATCCTACATCTATATGAACGCAACATTATTCCCTGTCAAGAGATGAAGTGGCGCTAACAACTGCAAAAATATATGGAGAAATTTATTGAAAATAATGATTGTGACCAATAAGCTTTGCAGATACTTTCTGCATTAGAAGTGAGAAATGAAAGGATAGCCTCAAGCTTACTGAGGGAATATTGTACCAACCCTTCAAGACCAAGCTACCCAGGAAGGTAATCTCCTCCCTGAAAAACTCACATTTGGAAGGTTTCACATATAGATCCGCCTTGTGCAGAGCAACCAGCACTTCCTCCAGGTCCTTATCACGCTGTTCATTAGTGGGGGGAATGTATGAGGATATCATTGATGTATGCCACCACACAGGTGAACCATTGGTCGCCAAAAATCATTTAACTATTGTCAGGATTTGCCCTAATAGGTGTGAAGTCTCGACCTTGGGCTTAGGATTCATTTTTTTATTTAGTAAATTATGGCCTATAATTAATATTAAACTAGCAATGATGCTTTATTTGGATTAAGGTTTATATCACCGTAATTTACATAACATCTAACATTTAAAATACAAAATTCACAATTTAACGATTTGTGATGAGTTGCCCCATCAGTGCTCCCTTGGCTAATGAGTAAGAAGAAAGCCCAAACCAACATTTCATCATCTTGATATCAACCCTGGGGTTGTATTCTACATTTAACTCCTCTATTCACCCCATTAACAACCTTATACCACTTATTCTAACTTATTATCTGTTGACTTCCCTATGGCAAATAAAGGAAATCACTTAACAGTGTTGCCACAATTTATCTCAGTCCAGGTCTCAATGATGAAAACTGATCTACTCCAACTTTGAACCTGGGTTATGTCATCACCTCCTAGTTTCCCAAGTCTATTTTTATACTTACACATGTTATGCGCCTATCCATCATCAACTTGAATATTCTCTCTCATTTATTTTATATTTGATTCTATTCTGTTACTATTTTAAGTACTATTTATTTTATAGTTACGCTTTATTTAATACATCTTTCATCATTTTTCTTCGCCTAGTTTCATCTAAAGATTTGCTTGCACCAATAGCAGATTTGTTTTGGCGAAGACTTCTATTATGCCAAGAGATTGCCTAGCTCTGACTAGAGATTTTGCCTGCTAAATTAGCAGATCAGCATTGAGGATGACCTTAATTTGCCAAGAGATTGTCCTAGAGACATGAAGTCTACTAAGAGATTCCGCAGGTGCTATTATGACTAATAATTATCTAGCTTTTGAAGGGCATAACCTTTAAGAATAGAGGAAAAACTAAATATTCATATTCTGGAACGTGGCTGGGGCTTTCTTTAAGCCAAAGAGCATTGTGCAGAACTGAAAGATGCCTTTTAGTACAAATAGCATAAGGCACTCCTGGCCTTCCGCCACCCAAATTTGCTTGTAATCATTCATGAGATCAAGCTTTTAAAACCCCTAAGATTTTGCAATCACCTAGCTAATAGTTTGATCAAGGGGTGGGGATACAGGTCATGAGTGGTAATAATGTTTAAATGTCCTTAGTTCATGCAGGCGTGCAACATTCCATCAGCCTTCTGAGTAAAAATATGTGGAAGCAATGGGAGAGGATTCCAAAGCACCCATCCTTTTTGCATATCCTCTATTACACCTTCAGCGCCTTGTTTTATTCTCTGTGTAGGATATAATAGACAGTTGATATTGATTACATCAATATTTAAATGGAAAGCCAGGTCATATTCAGAAAGTAACAGAAGGCGGTTAGCCTTATAAATCAATATATATCTTTATATTTTACTAATGCATGGGAAAATTGTGTGGAAGATCCATGGGAGAAGGAAGTGATGTGATAGAACCCATCCCCATTCTGATGTTAAAGTATCAATGAGCGGAAATTTATCCCACAATTGGATATTTGTAAAGGATAATGCATTAGAGTCCAAGTTGATGTTAACCTGTTTCTGATGACACTAGCCCACACACAGAATAATTGGGAAAAGCAGATCTTGCACCACAGCTAAACAAATCACAAAAGCAGATTAGGTGCACTAAAAAGAATACTGTGCACCGTATTATATAAGAAGCCGTTGGAGCAGAGGATACACCCAACATAGACGCACACAACTCAAGCTCCAGATCGAGATCCTGCGCATGTTTTTTACTCATAAAATTTTCCGCCGCTCCTATATCTATGAGATCCTCAATTGACACCTTATGTGTACCCAACCAAATTCAAGAGGTAACAAAAGTAGGCAAATCCTGTTTATTGGAAACAGTATGGGACATCACCAGCTGAGAACTAAGGATTGCTGAGTTGACAGGGGAATCATAATTTGAAAAGTAATGGGATCTTCAGCAAGAAAAGCCTTTTCCAATTTTCTTATTGTAATGCTGACAATATGAGAACCAGAGAGTTGAGAGGTACAGTTCTCATAAGGGGACCGCCTCAACAATTGGTGCTAGGGGATTGTAATGGGGAGAAACTTGACGGGGAGAGGAGGGAGCATCCTCAAGAACTAAGACACACACCCCTGGAACCTGGATGGAACATGCACGCAGAGCAAGAGAAAAGCTGCATGCCGTCTTGTTATAAGAGTTTAATTCAGAACCGCTTCATTAGAAAAACAACTTGGTACACTTCCTACCTCACCCTGTGCAGCCAAAACGTGGCGCCAATAGAGGTGGCACCAAAATCACCTTTTCTATGTAATATGGTTGAAAATCCCAAGAGGATTGGTTAGCGGAGATAGGGTTTAGAGCGGCATGGAATATCACAATCAAACACTTTCAATGGAAGTTAAACCTTGGACCCTGACTTTGGAAAGTTTAATAAACAAGAGCTTATCAGCGACTTTCGCCCTAAACTGAAAAATTTTAGGAGTTGAGACAATCTTGAGACTAGCGCCTAAAACACTGAGGACACTAAGGTAATCAAGTATGTGGAAACTCCACTTGGTTGGACAAACACAGAACTTAATGTGCCAATGGCAGGAATCTCCTTCTACCGCATAAAGAGAGCTAAACTCAGTTAAGCATATATAGAGGTTTGTGAAGTTGCCATATTGACTGAGAACCAAACCTGAAACTTGGCCAGGGCTCTAAAACCTGGTTTGCCAATTCAGGAAGGGCAAGGACAAACCAACCCTCAGTGTAAAGGGTGAAAATGGGATAGAATCATGAGAGAGAAAGTATTGGTTCAGGAACTTTTCCATCACCACACTGAAACACCTGAAAAATGCACCAACTGACCATATAAAAAATACTAAACTAAGCACCATTTGCAGATTCATATGATATAATGATACCATTGCATCACCTGCTACAAGATGAAGAGTAGAGAGGGCAGAAAATATTGTTCAGTCAAATATGTCATAACACTGACTAATGTTGTTAAAACCAGCCTTCCAGTGTGGGTGATTGGACGCCCAGAGCATAAGCCAAATACCAGAAGTATAGATATTCACATAACTTTGTATTTTATTGGGAGGGGAACAACTAAGGGTGACAAATCGCAATTAATGCTACTAGCATACCTGCCAGTAAACACACAGTTGAAAATTTTAGCAGCCGCAGATTCCTTGGAGTTTTTTTTCTTAAGCACCCCTGAGAGGCCTTTGAGATTTTAATATGACTAGACAAAAGTGCTAAATAGTTGTAGCGGATTGGCTAATATCCATCAGAAACAATGTAATAGGATAAGAATATTTGAGAGCCTTGAAATAAGGCGATACTTAGCCCATGAAGAATATTATTGGATTGCATCCAAATAAGGCAATAAGGATGTTGACTTACATCAAATATTTACTAGATAGCATCAAACTAAGGTAATAGTATATTAAAGAATAGTAGACTCTGCCAGGCCTCTCAGTTACATGGAAGAAACAATGAGAATACATCAGAAAAGAATAGCTTAAGCCAAAGGGTCAGAGTTGGCTAAAGTTGTGAATATATAGCGTGACAAGGAATTAGAGGAGAAAGATTTGGTAGGAAGAAAGATAAAGCAGAAGGAATCAGCTATATAATTATAGTAAATAAGTGGTGTCTCCAGAGAAATTGCTTTGTGTTTTATTTATTTTAAATTTATTACAAGGCATGCCAACCAGGGGATGGACATTGCTGAAGTGCAGAAAGCGACAAAACAAAGAAAAAACTGAACCAACTAAATTCTCAGAATGAAATAAAATGACTGTCAAAGAATGGGCGAGACATAATGATTGAGATACCAACCTACCAGGCGGGACAACGCCGAGGTGCTCATCCTACCATGGCGGAAGGGGAGGGGGACAGGGGGCTCATTCTCAGTCTCATTCGCCTCATTGGCAAGAGCATGAGCCAAGGAGGAGAGCAAAGGGGTGGGGTGATCAGCGACATGGGGAGCAAGGTCAGTAACAAGTGGCTGTTTGAAGAATCGGTTGTACAGCAGCAAGTCACCAATGTAATTGGCAAGGGTGGCCTCCGCCTTAATGAAGAAGGCAGGGAGCTGGGACAGCAAAGCCATAAAGGCATGGGTAACTCAAGAGTTGGCCTGCAATGCGAAAACCACTCTCTGGATGGCTTCCTTAGCGCGTTTGTGGGAAATTTTGATGGACAATTTGTGGTTCACAGGTGTGGATGTCCTGAGGATGGGGGCGGGATCTCTGTGGCTAGCGCTGCTACTGAAGACTCTGCCATTTCTTGGATAGAGATTACATCAGACTGGGTGGCTTCTGTGACAGCAAGCTGGTGGTCCAAGCGGAAATCCATGGCATCTGGTTGGGGGGTTAATATCGTTGGGTGACCAGTTTGGGAGTTCAATTCTGGGAAAATTCATGGAATGTGGGTTGCAATGCCTCTATAAAATTACCCATCTCATTAGTTTCAGCCAATGAGGACCATGGGTTCAAATCAAACTCAAAATTTGGGTCATCAAATTGAAGTGGTGTGGGTGCAATTGCAGAATAACGTGGGAACCCACATTAGTCCAAGCTGAACCCTGATTGGTTGAGGTGCAAGTGGCACTGGGTGAAGCGCATGTGGCACTGGCCTGAGGAGGGGCTGATTGGCTGCAGCAGGCAATGAGGTGGCAGCAGGCTTTGGGGGAGGAGAGGTAGGATTGTACCCCATATTGGAAAAGTATTGGGGTGTGAGGGAAATTGGGGGCCTTGCAATGACCGCGCTGGGTCCAAGGAAGTTGCAAGGGAGGGGCATTTGCGCTTTGAGTGATCTAACTCAAAGAAGGAAGGACAGATTGTCCTTCCGCCCTTTATGCGGGCTTAGAATGTGTGGTCGGGGGCTGAGGGTATAACAGTGTGGGGTGGAATCACCAAAGCAATATTAAAAACTTATGTGGCTGATTGTGGCAAATGCCCAAGTCCCAGCTAGTCGAGAGGCCCTATTGGGACCACAAACTGAAGGATGGGGTTGGAGCCATATGCGGCTAACCCATCCATTAACTCCTGATGAAGCACTGCGGGGGGAGGTGAGTGGGCAACCCCGCGGGAACTGAACCACCATAGTGGTGTCAGTGGGGAGCCAGGTGCATGTTGTTGGTATAGGGGTGCCCTTGAAGATCAAGGGCATTGTAGCCGCAGTGGCGGCGTCAGCTTAATAGGTGAAGCTGAGGCCAAAGTACCCCTTAAAGGGGCAGAAGTCAATGAAGCCGGCCAGCTGCATCACCGCCTGGGCCAGGTTAATAATTTCACGCTCCTCATATGGGAAACATCTACTGTAATTGACCTGAAGGCCAAAAGAGAGCTGGGAGTGGGGGAGAACGAGTGGGCTGTGAGGCACCGCCTGGGTTTGTGCCAGGTGGATGGCGAGATCCTTAAGCAGACTAAACTGACCCAAGGACTTATTCAGACTTGACGAACCAGACTGAGCGCGTTTTCCCACTGGACAGAAAACACTAGGTTTGGGTTTTGCCGCTGCCCCACACTGGAGCAGCCGGTGGCAAATCTGACATTATTGGGGATTGAATAGCCGCAGTTGGCGTTCAATTGCTAATTGTTTAATTACTTTCTGTTTTGCTAATAAAATTGCTTGAAAGTGACTTTGAGCAGAAAGAAAACTTTTAAAAAATGGAAAATAATAGCAATCAAGAAAACCAACCAGATGTTTTACTTATTTTTTTAAGTTTGTTTCAAGCTTTGCAATCTCCATGTTTTCCATCCATTGCTCAGTGAAGTTTACCCTGTGCAAACCCCACAGCGTATACTAAAATATCGCCAATCTTATAGCATTGGTGCTCACTACAAGGGGCCTATTGAACAACCACAAAAACAAAAAAATAAGAATTTTCCAAGCACCAGCCATGCTGCTTTGGGCCTGAATTGATGGGGGATCCTCATGGCACAATGCGACAGCCAAATACGCAGAAATTAAACTTGTTTTGGACACAGTGCTCAAGAAGCAGGATGAGCTCCTTCACTAGTGTAATTATGTAATTAACCAACTCACCTACTCTCAGCCAAATGCATATCCTTGGACAACAGAATAGGCAACTTGTAATTGCTTGGACAACACTACCAAATGACTACAATGCATGAAGTGGAAGTTAAACAGAACCTCCAACCCCCAGCGCCTTCTGTTGAGATTTTCCCTGGGTTAGGTGTAAGCCTTGTCCAGGGGAAGGATCGACATCCCCCTTCAAGGGGTGTAAATCCTAAATGCATTATTAGATTCGAAAATAAGAGTCAAATCTATAAGTATATCAAATTCAGGGCTTGGTATAAATTACCCCAAATTTGAGGAAATGGTACATCCTCTTCCCTTAGGACATGTGACCTGGGATATCACCTGACCTGGTCACGAGGGTGGCTTGATCCAAGTAATGATCAAAACAATGGGCAATCCAGAAGGCTAGGAGAAACCCTACTTGGACGTGGCCATGATGATCCCTAAGGCATGTGTCCCCAAATACCCTATTAATATCCCTAAATATTATTCTAATAAAATACTTTCGTTCACAAAATCTATTTTATTTTATATTTTATTAGGTTTAAATTATTAAAATGAACGGAGTATTGTCCATTGTTGTGTCCAGAGCTGCCCCTGTCCTCTTGGCTGACGCCAGCCCCTTGCAGTCAGCCTACTTGTTGGGTTCCCCTACATCAGCACCAGCGAGCGCATCTTGGTGAAACCCAACACCCTCATTGTTAAGAGGACTGACAACAAGGGGCTGCTTAGGAAGAATTGTAAGATAATGGTTATGGGGATAAATACCAAGCCATGGAGCTTTTCGCTAAGCATGCAGGCAGCGTGAGCTACCCAACCCATGATGGCATATCTGGAGATAATAACTCCATGGTGAACCAATTTCCCCATGTGATGGCCATACTGCCTGCTAAAGTGACCCACGTTACCCTTGAAGCAGCGGACAAGCCATGCGCCGCTGGGCCTACTGAACCAGCTCCTCAACGAGATTCTGCCTATGGGTCTCAATCAATTCCCCAGTATAATCCAAAGGATCAAAGTTATGAGTGGGAGGAAGAGGTTTGTATCAATAAAGTGCCTCTGTTTTACTGCATTGGGATTATCCACAAGTTCTTTAAACAATTTGAGTTTGTGGCGGAAGGAGCCTTGGATTGGCGCAAGGCTAAATTGCTAGTATTCACCTTGGATGGTGGAAGTTCCAACTAAGTCACATGCTATCTTCCAAGCAGTTCCGTTACATATTAAGAAGTTAAGGATACTGTGCTACAGTTTTTGGGAGTACCACAAAGATGTTGCAGCATGAGCCAAAGTCTTGACCATTGGGTTCCATTGTAATGAGACCTGAGCTTCATTTTCCAAACAATTCATGACAGAAGTCCACATGTTAATTGAAGCAGGCACTCAATTCAAAGATGACGTATGTATTGTGATGACCTTGGCGGTGAAGCCATACTGCAAATTTTACAACGTCATGCTCAAGTTTTGCAGAATGACGTACCCATGCTCAAGATTGTTTGATTTCTGTGCTTTATATCCATCACTTTTACTCCACCCAATACAGATCAAAAACTTCAGCAGCCATTGCCAGACCTTCTTATTTTGGTAAATCATCCCACTCTGGTTTTATTCCACCCAGCAATCTGCAACTTTTTTACATTTATGCGCCTCACCCTCAGTCAAGTTACCGCAGCCATCTAACTTCTGGTCCAGACCTGCCTATGACAATTGACAGCAGCCCAACTTTTGACCTGGGCCTAATTACGCTGACCATCAGCAGTCAAACCATTGCCTTGGCCTGATTACGCTGATTGCTAACAGTCAAACTATCGGCCTGGGCCATCTTATGATAACTAAGGATGAAGGCCCTACATGGAAAATTGTTTATCTTGTGATAGCCCTGGGAACTTTGAACAGAGTTGCCCCAATCATTGGGTATATTACGTACAGCAGGACCAAACTACTGAGGGAAAAGATGAAGCAGAGTAGAGACGGGACTTTTACCTTTACTATCTTAAACTAAAAAATCCCACATGAACCTACCAAAGTATATTTAGATGGAGTCCCTTAAAATGATGACAAGTTTTTATATCAGCAGTATACCAGAGGTAAATGTACTGACATGAGCGCAAGTAAAGGCCACGGCAGAAGAAAGACCCCAGGAACAACCAAAGCCTAACGCCTGTCAAATTTTTGAACAAATATCTCCAAATGAGCCGGTACCATTCTCAGATGCGCCTTTTCTGAAAGAAGTAAACGTCGCCCTCCTAGTGGATGATATTGTTAAAGAATACCCTAAAGTCAGTTAAGTGATAAAGCTTTCTTGGAAAAAGAGATTCTTTAAATGAATATGTATTAAACAGTCAAACTTCTTCTTATGCTGAGTGTTCATAATGTGACATTTTGTGGCATAAAATTTATTATGCGCTATAATGGATATTAGCGCCCTGATCAACATGGTTTCAATAAGTTGGTGTCAAAGTAGATTTAAACCCTGATGTAGAACATTGAATGATGTATGGGACCACTAGAGCGGAAAGCACGGTCTCAGAGGGAGCGTACAATGCGCTACCTTTGTGTTTGGGTCAATTGTCATTGTAGCTCCATAAATAGTGTTATGAAATATAATATTGACCTGTTAATTAATTTTCTTTCATGTGACACTTTGGTGCTGTCATCAATAAAACATAGGAGACCTTCTAATTCGGGGAAGCAAATTCTAATTTATTTTACTTCCAGCGGAGTGCTGAAGTATCTAGTGCAAATGGGACATGTCAGCCTTGCCTATAGTTGTTATGTAAACCCCAGTTCGCTACCATTGACTAAAAAAAGACCTGGGCCCTCTTCTCACAGATATATAAATATCAAGTACTGCCTCTCAGAGATGTTGGGTCTATGTGCATCCCCTCCGGAGACCAAGTAATAATAAGCACCAAGTTAGAGGTGGAAATACAACTGTGCTCTATGAGAAGGTTATTGGTCCTTATCAGTAATCAGGGCTTGAGCCTCATGTGGTTCCAGGTATTATCCTTCCAGGACACCAAGAGATCAAGGTTTTACTAGTGAACCTAAATAAACGTTGCAGATCCTCTAAAATCATAATAGCGGCATATCTAAACTTGTCCCAGTTGAGAAAGTCCTTAAGTTCATGAATTTGGGTCGCTGGATGAATTTGGTCTACCTGTCAAACTTCATCTCAGCATAATGTAGTGGTACCACATGAAAATTATATGGGTTATTGGAAGAACAGAAGGATCAGGAAATATCTTTGTTTTTAATAAAAGGAGATTTTTGTTATCAATGATCATGATTTAGGGCACACTCAGTGGTGGTCCATCAATTGGACACTGGTGATCACCCCCCATTAGGTCTCAGCTGATCTAAAAATCAAGAGCAGCCGAAGATGTAGTTACCAAGGAGATTAGGTACTACTGGAGCAAGGGATGCTGGAACCATCAGAGAGTCCATGGCCTTTGCTAATTCTAATTGTAAAAAAAGGAAGGTACCAACCAAGTAGTAATAGACTACCAGAAGCTCAATAGTATTACCAAAAGGGCTCATATCTCTTGCCACGGATTGTTGATGCTTTGGATTGGTTAAGTGGAGTTCACTAATCCTTGGAAAAAGATTTGATATTGGTTCACTGCCAAATTGAGTTGCTAATGGCGGAATAGGAGAAAAGCACCATAATTACATCCAAGGGGATCTTCCAACTTACATGTATGCTTCAAGGGCTATGTAACACCCTGGCTACATTCTAATGGGCCATGGACACTATCCTTGGTGACCTGAAGCTGTCATGCGTTCTTATGTACTTAACAATATCGTTGTCTTTTCTCAAACGTTTTCTGAGCATCTTGCCCATTTGGAGGAGGTATTCCACCAGCTTTCTGAGGCAAACATGAAGATTAAACCCTGCAAATGACACTTCTTCAAGAACCAACTGGAGAACTTTGTCTTCGTGGTTGATGCAAAAGGGCTTAAACTGCAGCTAGCTAAAGTGAAGGCTATTCAGAAAATGACCTCGCCGAGCAGAAAACACAATGTACTGGTATTTTTAGGGATGTTTGGTTACTACCAGCTTTATCCCCAACTTCAGCTGTATTAGAGGTCCTTTATTTGAGCTAATAAAAAAGGATGCCGTTTAACTGGACTGAATGATGATAGTGCTCCTTTGACACACTTTTGACAGTGTTAATCAGTGCGCCAGTGCTACGCTACCCAAATTTCAATAAAGAGTTTATCATGAAGACAGATGCTTCACTTTCCGATGTTGAGGCGGTTCTATACCAAAAAGACGATGAAGTGGATGAGCACCCTGTTGCATACTGCAGTCAGTGCCTGGAATGCCATGAACGCAATTATACCATGGTGATTGAAAGTGCTTAGAGGTGATCTATGCATACAAGCGATTCAGGGTGTAATTGTATGGATTGAAGTTATATTAAACAATAAAGCTCCATTACGCTGGTTGCAGAATCTCAGAGATCCTAATGGGCGTCTAGTTTAACAGGATCTCAAACTTCAGGCTTACAATTTTGAGATACTACACCAACATGGAGCCAAACACCAAAATGCAGATTGCTTATCAAGATTACCAAAAATTTCCATTATGGCGGATTTAAGCAATTTAATATGTGACAAAATGCTCAGCAGAAGATACAATGATGAACCGCCTCAAGTTATAAAGGAGTTAAAAGAAATGTGAGCTAATACTTTCAGCAGAACGGTGAGTTGTACAAACAGATTAGAGTTTTTTAATGTGAACTTTCTGAGACCCCTGACACGGCCAGGCATTTATATGAGCGCACATAAAAAAGTAGGACATGGTGGATTGCGTAAGACATAAGAATCAAAGCACCCTTGGTATTATTGAAAGAGCATGTATATTGACGTGCTTTTGAAATTATTGCTGTCACCAGTGTTAAGTGGAAAAGCTTTTCTGTTATAAGAACTCATACAAGTTAGTGAACTGCATTTTGCTTGTAATATAGTTTTCATTGATGTTGTGGGGCCTCTTCCAATAAAAAAAACTATTCTTATTACATTTCTGGTGGTTCTTGACCACATGAACAGGTGGGTTGAAGTATGAGCGATTTGGGATTTGGGGCGCTCACAGTGGCCAAGTTCATAGTGGAATGTATAATCCAGCGGCATGGCTGTCCTCAGTTCATCCTTTCTGATAATGGAACCAACTTCACCTCTCACATCCTCTTGAATCTAAATGAGCTGATGGCCATCCATAGGTTTCTGATGACCCCATATCATTACAAATACAACGTTATGGTCAAACGAATTAATGGGACCTAATTGAACATACTCCAGAAATTGGTAATGTATTGACTGTCAAATTATAGCTCTCTCCTTTCCACTGCCATCTTTTCCTAAAAAATTAGCTATCACTCTGAAGCGGGGAAGAGTTTCTTCCAATTACTATATGGACAGCACCCAGCTCTTCCTACATTGCTCTATGCCTGAGTAATATATACCAGCAGAATAGATCAACAAATTTACTTGACCAACCCGGTGAACACTTTATCAAGCTGCAAACTAAAGCATACTCTTTCAACTTACAAAAAAAGATAATGAATCAGGTTACCAATCAGGTATAGTGTAGTGGGCTAGCCCAGTTTAAAGAAGGGTAGCTGGTTTTATTTATTGAACAGCATGGGTTTGGTCAACAGCATACTTTAACCAACATCTGGATTGGTCTGTTTAAAATAATCAAGAAGATGGGGTCAACGCCTACACTATCAAGGACCTTGAAATTTGCCAAAATGTTAATCAAGTACATGTGAAGTTCCTCTGAGCTTATAAGCAATAGGAGGCTTATTGTCCAGTCAAGGGGGTAATGTTGATATTTCAATATGACTGTACAATAAGCGCTAAATAGATGTAGTAATTTGCCAATATCTGTCAGAAACAATTTAATATGGTACAAATATTTGAGCGCCAGGAAATAAGTTGATACTAAGTCCAGGAAGGATATTTAATGATTTGCTTTCAAATAAGGCTGTAAGCCAATGTCATCTTATGATAAGTATTTACTAGATTACTTCAAACTAAGGAAATAGCAAATTGAAGAATAATAGACTCATCCAGAGCCCCTCAGTTATGAGGATGAACCAATGATAATATGGCGAAAAAGACTAGCCCAATCCAAGGGTTATAATCGACCAAAGTTGTGTATATATAGCGTGACGAGAAATCTAGAGAGGGAAGATTTTGGTAGGAAGAGAGAGCGAGCAGAAGGAATCTGCTGTATATAATATAATAAAAAAAGTGGTGTCACCAAAGTAATTGCTTCACGTTTAATAGTTCTGTTAAGTTTGTCTCAAGGACTGGTAACCTCCATAATGTGTGATATTGCTCAGTGGGATTTACCCTGTGTAAACCTCACGGCGTATATTAACATATTGGCAATTTTATAGCAGGGCCAAAACCCACTCTAGGAATATGGGGGATTGGTTGCGTGGAAGGAACGCAAAACTAGCCCACTGCGTGGGTTTTATATTAAGGAGAAGAGCCCTATCTTGACGTTACAAGGCATCCAAAATGGGGGTCACCCCAGGAGGCCACCATAATGATATCCCCAATCAAGTAAGGAGGGAAACTGGTAAAAAGTATGGCCATAATGGCCCAGTCATTAAATAAAGTGGAAACAATGCATGTGGTTATAACGCAGCTAACATATAGCTAAAATACTTCAGCTGATTATATGAAAAGATTTGTTTATTAAAATATTGGATAAAATTGGATAGAACAGGGCCTGTAAGATTCTGTTGTCTTAAGTGCTGGGGCTTGGAGAATAGGAAAATATGCATTAACCTTTGTAAACGCAATCGCGCTCAAAACTGAAAGATTGACATTCCAAAATATTACTATGCCAAATCAGTCTCAATCTGCCCATCCAAATAAAATAAATTCCTCACAAAGTTTTTTCTCAGCACAATTTTTCTCAACAGATCAGTGATAATTCTTCTGGTGGACGCCTGGTAAAGCCCATGGCCAGGGTAGGTATGTGAGGTCCCATTGCATATTGAAGGGTTATATCATGCCAAAGTCTGTTAATTATGGGCTTTCCTTTTCCAAAGGGGAGGGGAAAAACTGGTGGGTTTGAACCTGAGCATACAATGGACGATTTAGTTTCTCTGGGTACCACTTTATCTTAGTTAGCTGGAGCCCAAAATAAGTGTCTGAGATTTCTAGATTACAGAAGCATCAAAAAAATCTTCACTGTCAATGGATCCTTCCTGCTGCCACGTCCAAACACCCCATTTTTCTGCATCAGCTTTTGAATGGTGAGAAGTGGAGGTGGTGAGAAATACTTAGAGGGCAGTCTATCACACACCTCTTGTCTAGTACATGTTTATAATCACCCTGGGAAATGAGAGGGACGGCTGCCTTCTTCACCTTCTTTTGTTTGCTGAATAGAAAACTCACTGTTGAGGCGCAGGGGGTACTCTTTAAGGCTTTCAAAAACAATTAAACAGCCAACTAACAAATTCAACTACAAACAATGATAGCAATTGTATCTAATAACCATTAATCATTACAATATTAGAACATATCTTAACATTGAAACCAACTAATATTTTATAGGCAAAGAACACTAAAGGATTGATTAGTGATAAAAAAATAATTAACTATTTTTTTGTCATTTCTGAAAAATTTGGTCATCAAAAATAAATACTTTCCTCAGATTGAATAGCTTATACAGCAAGAATTTTGTTCACTCTCTTCTTTACACTCTTGCTGATACTCCAAGAATCTTTTGATACTTAGGTTTATTTTTCTATTCTCAAATAACTTGATGCATGATCCCTAGTAACTCCTGAAGCCGCCAAAAAGGACTCATTAACTGGGCTGATTAAATGAAACTCGTGTGCCACTTTGGAACTGAACTACTCCTTTGACAATCACCCTATAAGCATGTAAAGACTTTAAAGGCTCTGTTTAATAACGTTCAAATCTTCACTTGATCACCATAATTATGAATTATAATCACTGACTATTTCTAGCCTCTTATTTTTGACCTTCTTAATTGCAAGCAGCTGACTTAATGGCACCTGTTTATAGCCCTGACAAGCATCCATAATCTTAAATTGTCAGCTATATACTACAGCCATACTTCATCACCCATCCACCAAGAGGCGTTGTAGGCAGCTTGAATCCCAAGAAGTCATCAAAAAGTAAAAATAAAATGCAGATGATTTATCTTTATTTATATAAAAAATATTTCAAAAAATATCATTAAGCATTTTTTTAATTCTATATGATGTATTTTTAAGGATATAAAATTTTAGGATTTTTTGGAAAAAAATATTAATTGACCATAGGAGAATTTCTTGATAAAAGGGAGTCCATCAGTTTTAGAATCTTATTTTGAATGAGCCTGTCAAAATCCTATTTTGATATGCAATCAACTTTTATGTGTCACATTAGGAAATTTTTTCTTTACTTTTTAATTTTAATGGACAGGTGATTGCCATTTTCATTTTATTAAATTTCTTAATGACATTGCTTACATACTTAAATTTTAGATTAACTGGTTGGAGATCTTAGAGGCAATTCCAGATTTTTTTATAAGGTTATCAAATCCAACCTTATCCAGTTTTGTCTAAATTACTCTTCTCATCATTTTTGGTGGTATTTTTTACCTTGGCAAACATTTAGCAAGTGTATGAGAAAAGTGACTTCTGTTAAAATTCAGGGTAAATCCCCTTAACTTTAGCCTTCATGATTACATCAACGCTCTGATGTATGATTATAGAATATAAACCTTTGGTTCATCCAAAGACAGGTTGGAGAAACTTAAATTTTCATCTTGAGGTTTTCCTGGTGTAACTTGATGATTTGCGTTTCTGGATTGCTACCCATATAGACTGCATGTCCTATTCCCTCCTCTAAACTAGGTTTCTCCTCTTGAGGTAGAAAAAGGTTCATTTGACCTCATTGTTTTTTTAAAGCTGAGAGGCGTAATGTACAATAGCTCTGAAACTACAAAAAGTGTTGCAAACTTTTCACGCCATTTTTGTCCTTCAGGTTTCTTACCCACACTAATCTCAATCTGTTAAATCTTTGTCTCTATTAATTATTTTTTTCTCAAATTATTATGGTAAGGGTTTGGAGTGTTAAAATAGAATTTCAACTAGGCGCATTAAAGGTAGACTTCATCATTTTAAGATATTCTACCATTTGAGGTAAGAGTGTTGGTTGATAATGCTGAGATCATTGCTCAGATTAATTGTTTGTAGGGTCTGGGCACCATTTTCATGGAAATTTAATCATCTAAAGCTTCTCATTGCATTAACTAACGTTAGAGTTTGGGCTTCCTGGTAAAATTGATTGCTGAATGCTCCAAATGCTTCATTTAATTAATTTGCATGATTTCTTGCTTGCAGACAGACACTCATTTATGATACCAAAATATTTCATAAATATGTGTTTTTAATCATTATATTCATTTTGTCTTCAAGTAATTGGGCAGCACCATATTTTGAAATTGGTATCTAAGCAATTATTATCATCAACCACTTTCTGGCAATTACTATATTTAACATGATGTTGAGATTTTAATATACCCATATTACCCAGCAGATTAGATTACATATTGCTTTCTTCCCACTAGGGGATTATACCCACTAGTGGATATGGGAGTTATCATTTTAGTGATAACTATTGCCCAGATAATTATCCCAAATGAATATTTACTGTTCCACTGGGTGTTGATCTGCTGGATTGGTCAAGTTTTCCAGGGATGATTTCTGACAAATGTATTTACTTTATGGTTGGATTGCTGATTAGCTAATTGGTAATTTAATTATTAGAGTTGATCAGGTTTTGTAACCATTCAACTCATAAATCTAATTTGGTTGCTGAAGCCTCAAAGCCGCTTCTGAAAGTAACTTGCAGTCTAAAACTTTAAGCGTTGTGATCTGAAGTTGATTGGCAAAGTACCCATTATCTAAGAATACTGCTAGCCCAAAGAAGGAATACCCTGTGTTTGATTAATGATTGTGCAGACACCTTCCTAAATCAGACATGAAGAGGCCAAAACTCTAGTTGGTGGTGCAATCTAACTAAGCAAAGGAATTGGTCCTCATGGGTGCGTCCTCAGAGGGTTCATCCATTGGCAACAGCTGTCAATTCTCAGTGAGGCCCACATAAGATCTAGTCGCTGAATTTTTTACAAATTCCCTAATTTTTGAGAGATAAGATAAGGTTAGAGTAGCGCAATTACTTTTATAGTTTAGACCTTTATACTGTGGTTGTAAAGTTAGTTCTTAAGATAATAGATTTGACAAGCTTTGTCTTTCTCATAACAATCACTTTAGTTACTATAATTTGATTCAAAAAGCAAATTTGGATAATCACACACAGGAAAGATGGGCGACTTTATCAATAAAAATAATACAACATGGGCGAGCATCGCAGCAAGCGGTGCACTTAATGGTGCAACTAAGGGCAAGAAACGCCTTGGAGGGGGACCAGGAACATAATCTGCAAAGAAATCGCAAACTCAGACACCATCTGGGTTTATGGTATTCACTGTAAAGCATGCACAATATATGTACATTCAGTTCAACCAACCCTTATCAAAGGTGGAACATGGGATCAGACTCTTCCTTGGGGATGAGTCACTGACCCTGTGGGAGAAAACATGTGAGGCACAGCCCTCACTTTTCCCTCACACGGTGTATGTAGCCACCAACAACATGGGCTGTGGCTGGATTGATATTGGTTTTGAAACAGCCAATGAAGCCGATGCCGCAGCAAAAGTCTGTGTGGAAATTGCCCTCCCCAAGGGCAAAAAAATTGTGTGCACCGCGCACACCAGATGGAACAAAGTGAAAACTTTGTTCATCTCTTTTGACTCGCTCCCCACCAACCTTCCTTGTAAGGTAATCAAGGAGGAGCTCCACAAAGGTCTCATGGCCTACGGAGAAATTCAGCAACTCAAATTACAGCAATTTCGCCTGATGCCCAACCTGTGCATGGGCAAAGCTATTGCTGTAATCAATCCCTTCCCAGAAGTGGAAGAGGACTTATCCAGAATTCCCCGCACAGCAGAATTTCACTTCAAAGATGGGGGCCAGTCAGCCGCATTCTGAGTTACACTGGAACGCGCACCACCCATTTGCAACCACTGTGGCTCACTGGGCCACAAGGAACATGCATGCCCTGTGAAAGAGGGCTTAATGGAAAATGACTATTGTGAGGAAGCAATGGATAAAGATAATGAAAACTTCGCCAAAATGACTGATGGTCACCACCCATTCCACTGGGGTGAAGATGGACTATACTCCATTGTGGACCCAGTTACAAGCAAACAACGTAAAGTGGCACAAAAAGCCCACAAGTGAGCAGCGGCTGAAGCGGTGGCACATGCAGAGTCCGCCATTAACCCCAGACAAATTTGGGAGGATATTTCAGATATTCACTGAACCAACCAATCAGAACAATATGCCCAGGTCAAAAATTTTCACAGTAACCTGACTGAGTCACAAAGCGACATCAGTCATGCACATATTGAGGAACAATGCAACCGCAATTTGGGTGAAAATGTGGTGCACAATTCACCAAAGTTGAACCTCAAAAATATAAAATCTAATCAACAATCCGCATCAAATCAACATGAGACCTGTGCAGGAAAAGTTGACGCAAATGCAAAAAACTGCAATTCCATTGAATCATTGGGTCAGATCAAGGGAACCAACAATGGCAGTGAAAGAGTTGGAGTACAGACGTGGAGCATGGCCAAAATGAGCCGTGGTAGGATAGGGCCAGAGGGCCCTCCCAACCATTCTTGAGGCGCCACAGGCACCTCAGTGTCAATAGGGATGCTAAACATCGCGGGAGCCAGGGCTCATATGTCCCAAGTCAAAAAGCTGGAATTACTGCGAAAACCTCTTGTAGACATCTTGGCCATCCAAGAAACCCACTGTCTACAAGGGGAAGAAGAATCCTGGTCAACTAGGGTCGCACCATCACAATCAGTATGGACATCTCACTGTGGGGTGATCGTCCAAAACAACAAAAAATTTAAAATTACAAATTTGTCATCACTTGCATGGTCAAGTTCTGGTAGCAACAATCACATGCCAAGAGAAAATAATTTCAATAGCATGTATCTATGCACCGTGCACTGCAACTGAGAGAAAACAATTTTTTGAAAACATTTCTAATCTCACCCTCCCACCAGATACCATTATGGTAGGCGATTTCAACTGCTGGGATAACCCAATATGGATTGATGGCCTAATCCCAGGGGATACCCACCTGGACACATTGAATTCCACACAATGAAGGCATCTCTTGGCTTACAGAATGCTCTTCCCCCCAGTTCACCACTCCTTCCCCATATGACGCATCCCAACATATGCAAGGGAGCGCTCATATCGATGAGTTGCATTGACCACATCCTCATCCCACAATCCCACCACTCAAGAATCTCCAAATTTATAACAAAAAAGATCAATTTTTTGACCACCAATTAGTTATGGTGCAGTTAGCGCCAACCCAAACCCACACACAGGTGTTGCCTTGGACAAAGCTTAACCCAGAAAATATAGATTTCCTGAGATATCCGAATGGGTTGAAAACAAGGCTACAGACCCAGAATTCATAGCCCCATTCACTTCGGATCCCATCAGAACATGGAAAAATTTCAAAAAGGATTTAATCAACAAAACCTGACATATTGCATCACGTAAGTAAACCGCGGACATGGCCACAATCAAGCATACCTTGGCAGAACTAGACCACCTGGAAATAAATACTCTGAGCTCTGGCTATAGCCCCAACTGGGGACACAAATGGGCAGAAATTTCTGCCCAACTTAATAATCTCATCTTTGAACACCTACACAGAATCAAAGTATCAAACAAAGGTAAGTTCATAAAGGAAGGTGAAACCTGTTTGACATACTTTTTACACCAATTCCACTCCCACGGAAACCAGCCCACGTGCACACAGGTCTGCAAGACCAATGGCACCGTGGCAACTGACCCTAGGAGGTCAAGGCGGAAGTACACCGCTATTACACCAAATTATATCATGAAACACCAACATATTCACAAAAAATTAAAGAATTTATACAAACTGCCAAGATACAAAGTACACTACCGGAATACAATATACTATCCCTTATTACATGGGAGGAGCTTTGGGAGACAATTCGCGGTGCACTACATAGGAAATGCCCAGGGCCTGATGGGATAACCTACGAATTTTACAAAAAATATTTTTAACAAATCGCCCCCCTCCTATTGGCGTCTATGAATTACAGCTTGTTGGAAACACGCCTATCACCAGGAGGCCATTAATCCTACGTTATAACCTTGTATAAAAAGGGCGACAAGCTGGACCTGGCCAACTGGCGCCCAATTGCACTCTCCAACACTGACACAAAATTCTAACAAAAATTTTAGCAGCTAGATTAAGCACAATTGCATCTGAAGTCCTATCACCCAACCAGTTTGGGTTTATACCAGGGCGTTCAATCTGGAACAACATTCACCCTGTTGCAAACATTTGCTAATCCAAAGCAACTGATGCCCTGGTCTTCTTGGATCAGTAAAAGGCATATGACCGGGTTAGCTGGCCATATCTAAAAGAATGTATACATGCCTTCAAACTCCCACCAAGATTCATAAAATGGGCGATGCTCCTAACAGAATCTGCAACCATGGCTGTATGCGGCCCTGGATTCCTAAAAAACAAGATTAAACCACACAGAGGGCTCAAACAAGGGGATCCCCTCATCCCACTGCTATACAATTTCAGCTTTGACCCACTCCTCCGAATAACTGACTCACATCTCATGGGGATAACCGCACAAGGACAACCAAAAGTCAAGATACTGGCCTTTGTGGATGACTGCAAAGCAGGTATAGCAAACAATGAAGATGCCCAACAGCTGGAACGCACTCTAGAGGAATACTCCAAGGTGAGCAATGCATCGCTCAACAAAAGGAAGACAGAAATCTTCCTCTTAGGCAAATACACAAACAATTGGGCCACAACATCAGAATCTCTTACCAACACACAAAGAAAAAACCCAATCATTTTACCCTTTGCAACACCTCCCACCACCACTCCTGTCTGACACCGTTTGAATCTGGATAGAATCAGGGGGATATGCTAATGAGACAATGGAAAGTAACCTGTTACACCGGGTATCCAAACGCGTCGCCTCCCTCAAGGGAAGAACCTCAGGACTAACAGGACGAGTTACAGTTGCTAACTCGCTCATCATCCCAATACTGTGGTACCAGGCCCACGCAATCGCCTTCTCACCTACCTTTATAACCTCAATCCGCGCGCTTATCCAGGGCTGGCTGTGGCCTGGCTCTCACCCTCCTATACGGATGGAAACACTATTTGGCCCACGCTCAAGCGGAGGCATGGGACTAATAGATTTTGAGAGCCATGCCAATCACATACTAGGTACCTGGATAAAGGAAATCCTTGCTCCAGACCTCCCGCAACAACATTGGTCCAGAGCAACAAGGACTAACTTTGCACAGGCGCTCAAATTAACTAACCCACATAGTCCACCCAGACTACTTTCATAATGTGCCAAGCACCCTACTGCAATGGGTCCGCATGGAACCTCCCCTCATTTCAAACATATCCTCTGAACTATCCGCCATATGGGATGGACCATAGAGAACATAGGTACTATACAGGGAAGGGGACAACCCAGTTCCCAATTCAAATTAAGAAACCCAGAAAACCACCCCCAGAGAGATATGCTCGCAACAACCCCAAGCATAGCTAGGATAAAATACCTAGATATGCTGGACATTCCCTATGATTTAACCACACAGAAGGCAATGTGGAAAATGACTCACCACCCACTCCTACAGCCATGGATAAGAGCAAACGCCTGGCGCTGTCTGAGAAGGACCTATAGGATGGCGGACCATTCCAACTCCCTCCACAAAACATGTGCAGTATGTGGAGGGGAGGGATCCCTACATCACCGCCTAGAAACATGCCCTCCAACCAAAGCTATATGGCAGGAAGTCGCACGCCTGCTTAAGATCCAAAACAAACAGGAATTCTTGGTATCAAAGAGCATCTTCGCACTCCAGATTGAGTCACCAATCCCATCTACCCTCCGTTCCCTAATAATACACATTGCAATGTAGAAAATTCACACAATTCCATTAGATGCGTTCAAGGGAACGGTCCCAACCATTCATGGGGTTATTAACAGATTCCATGTCCACTTACTGGAGCACTTCCAAGCCTGGCTTTATGGATATATGAGACCAAGGCAAAAAGCGCTCATAGAATCATGGTTCCCACTCTGGTTCCTCCACACAGACCCTTTCCTTCACACCTGCTCCATAGCAGGGGAAACCCCCTCAGAGTAGTGCACCAACCTCCCCATACCTGGCAGTCCCTCTGGCAACAGGGGTAACTTGAGTACCCTGGGGTGCCCAATTTTATATTTGTTGGTTATTTCCTTAGTTTTACATATATTCAGTAATGTCCGTCCCCTGGTCGGCTTACCTTGGTTAAATGATAAAAAAAATAGATTTGGATATCCTTTGGTTGTAGTATATTAGTTATCAAGACTTCTGCAGGCCTTGAGATATGAGAGAAAGGACAGTGGGAGAGGTTCCCTAATTACTCCAGAAATACCTTCAATTGTTGGAAAGTCAAACACCTGTTTTTTTGGATTTGAAGTTCACTGGTTTTTAGTAGAACTCAACTGAGGAATAGTTTTCATACTACTGGCCATCAATCTCTACTTAATATTAATAAATGAAACCAACGCACTTGTTAAGAACTTGTGTAGCTAACTGGAGATCCAAAGCGAGCTACATATCAGAAGATTTATTTGGTACTCAATTACTAGAGTACAGGCGCTCAAAAGTTAACACATTGTCATTTCAAATAGTTCAAAAAAGGTAAACATTATCCCACTAAAATTCTGATAATTTTGGGGTTTCCCAACTTCTTCAATGATTAATGGTTTGACAGCTTTATAATGTGCATGTCCAATAAACTTTGTGTTAATTGGAGTGTCGTTGAGCTTATCAATAAGATGGAGGCAAAAGGCCAGGCATGTTATTAGTGGCTGCATGCTTTGTAAATTAATATCTTATTTAGGCATACTTGTCATTATGGAATAGCTCTGTCTTCATTTGATATCAAGTGCATTTTTAATTCTAGCGTATTGTAGTAATTTTAAAGTATGGTCTTAATTTCCTATATAGCCATTTTTTAAGTTTAACTTCATAGGTGACCTTTAGCATTATTAAGTCCCTATTAACACTGGTAATTCTTACATATTTGTAAAAAATTCGCAAATAAGTCATTGTTGCTTTTAGAGACTAGATCAACTTTTTCTTTCAATTTGCAACCCATTCTTTTAATTTTGTCAAATCAGCCTGGGTTGCCAAAGTTAGGGTATTCTGATTGAAGGTTTCTAGATCATTCCATGGCTTCTTAATATTGCTTTGTATGGAGGACATGGTATTATATACCTCTTACTATTCTAGTGATTTTTAATTATTCAATTAATACTGTAGTGAGCACCAGTAAATTTTTAGATAAGCTTACTGCGCAGGTTCTGTAACTGATATGTAATTATAAAGGAGGTGCCTAATATATGGAGACAGCTATCCTGGTGAGCTTTTTTTACAAGTGGTTTCAACCACACTAAGGTACTCTCTTACAGTCAAGTGATACCTACCTCAATCAAGGTTACTAGAGAAACATACAAAGGTAACTAACCCCTTTACTCTTTAAAAAGAATTAAAATAGTTTAAATATGTATGCTGTCTAATTTTGACTTTGTTAAAAATAACAGGAGGATATTTAAAAAATCTGGTGAATAACTTATTAGTTGTACTTTTTATAAGAAGCAGTCATTGCCAACAAATTGACCCTAAAAACAAATTCTTTGATGAATCCATTTTTTTATGATCCACCTAATCAGCGTTCATTACTTACTAGATTATGATCTTTCCAGGATGACTTACAAAATAGCGCGTTCCAAATCCTTTAACCAGACCAGTAAACTAAACTAAAAAAATTAGTTGACATGCTTATGTAATAATTACTTACTACCAGTGGCAGGCAGTGTTTTCCAAGAAATCTATAAGTTATCATTAAGACAAGCATTACAACTTTATAGTAACATCTGCACACCACTTATTGGTTGGCACCTCAGCCCAAGCATCCAACATAAGTAATTCTGTTTATTGATTTACCAGATAACAACTAAATTTACATGCAAACATTGTTAGCAATTGAACCCAATTGAACCTCCATCTGGCATTAACATTGGGATTTGAATACCAACATATATACTAATTGATATTCTATAAGCAAAACCCCCAAACAATTAAGATATGACAGATAATCAGCCAATTCCATATTTTTAAAAGCTGGATAATATGGTCATAAAAATTCCAATAACATATGAGCACAATTCAATATCACTGTTGTCTATAAGCCCCACTTTTAACTTTTAAAATATAAAAATTTGGATAAAAAAGTTAAAAGTAAACTTTATTTTTTAATGGGCCAATAACTGATAAAATAATCTAGAACTTGAAAGGCTTGGCATAGCTAGATAGAAAAAAGGTTTATTTTATTTTATTTGAGGTTGGCTGACCTGGGGACAATACTGCACCAATTGAAGAAAAATCAAATGAATGGGAAAGGAGGATAAAATCTGGAAAACCTCCATGTGCAGCTTATTATAGGATGGAACTACATGGAACGCCTTTGCTATTTGCTATCTTGATTTGGGGCATTGGTGTGCAACGCCAACACAGTCATAATCATTCCCTACCCAATGTTCTGTGCTGGAATTAAACTCATGGAGGCAGCGGTAAAGGTCCCTAAAATACCACTGGGGTATCCTCCACTTAGATAGAACAAAGGGCAGTTTATAAATTGACTTTATTTTATTTAAATAAAACACAATCAAAAGGGAGATAATAACTAAAAAATAATAATTTGGGAGTTTTCTTAGTTTTTTATAGCTTTTATACCTATTGTTGGTGTTAAAACTTCATAACAGACCATGTAACTTAAGATCAGGTTTTTTGGGATTTCAACATAATCATTACCCAGCGTAATTGATTATAATACCTCTTCTTGTCCACTAGGCAATCATCCCGCTGGCAGTTGTGAAAGTTATTAATTATATATGATAATTATTGTTTGGAGTATTATCCTAAAATATTTAGTCTCACCAGGTTTTGCTCCATTGGATGATAATGTTTTTGGGAGGTGATCTCTGCTAATAAATAAGTGATTAGGTTGTCAATTTTACTATTAATGACATAATTAACTTTTAGAAGTCAATCAAGTTTAGTCATCAATCAACTAAGGGTTTATGAGTTGCTAGGCAAGTGCTGCTGCTTTGATAAGGCAACTTGCAAGTTAAACTTTTAGGATTGCAACTTGCTTTTTATAGTTAATTAATTCATTACCTAAGAATATTGTTAACTAATAAGTGTGACTCAATGAGGTTGAGCATAGATGTTTAGATACGTTCTTCATTTCAACCCAGAGGATGTTGCACTGAGGTCAGAGGGAGAATCTGCTTAAAACTTACAAGGAAGATTATTGTTTTGTGTGACCCTGGAGGGTTAATTCATTAGTGATGGCCGCCATTTCCAAATGAGGCGCCAACAGAAAAGTTGGGAGTCAGGTTCCCTTGTAAATTCCCTTGCCTTTTTTTAAATAAAGCAGATAAGAAAAGCTTAAATACTTTGATAATCTTTACTGTTATATTTTTACTTTTGAGACTAGAGTTTTAGAAGAATAAAAGATCTTTTGTCTATATTATTGTAATCTCCGCGGACTCTGTGTGACTATAAGGAAGAAGAACCACTGAAACTAATCCTAGATTAAGTCTTACAGAAGAGGGAAGAATTCTCTGCCAATATTACAGAAGAATTTAAGATTATGCTAAGCACCAGTTAAACGTTAACCTAATACCCATATTGGCTATCAGAAGCTCAACTAAAGTAATGGTCTCTATACTATAGCTGCTCAATACAATTTATTATCAACAATTAAGACTACACACATACAAAGAAACCTATGTAGTTAATCAAGAGCTGAAGCGATCTACTATCATAAAAGACTATATGAATCCCAAAATTTAACAGGCTGATAAAACGTTTGATCTTCTTTTAATGGGTTTGAGGTTTCTAGAAGCAAATGGATCATTGACAAATGATCCTTTGCCTCTAACTATACTTAAATTGGAAAAAGAGATTTGTAAATTCTTGTAAAGTTGTGATTTTGTCTTGATGACATCAGTCACTATACTGACGCTCTGGTACAATAGGAGGTCAGCAATATAAAGCTGATCCAAGATAAAGGTCATGGATCAACCTTCATATTGGTTGAGAGGTAAGTATCCTGAATGAATTAGACTTGAGCGCTTCATTCATCACAAGGCATCTACTCATCCTATATGTATCAAAAGTTTTTAACTAATAAAGTTTATTGTTTATCTTTTATTTTTTTCCCTAATTCAATTCACATATTTATGATAATTAGTATTGTGACCCAGGATAGTGCATAATACTGGACCCTGAAGAAGTGAAATTACTATGCCGTTACATCTCTTAAGCTATTTTAAAAAACCAAGCTATCTTAAAGAACATTCACAGATTATTTTCCTACAGCTCTGAGCACCCAGTTTTATTAACTTTTGGTTTTTCTTGTGAAAATCTTGAATCTGGTGCTCACAACTGGGGCACCCTGATCTGTAAGCAGTGAAAAAATGATCATGAAACATAATAATATATAAAAGCAGATTTTTCCAAATGGGGAGAGAAGCATTATGCAGTGGGTTGATACTTTACAATCTGAGGTACACCTAATTTAACATGAGAGCCTAAAATTCTGGGAATCTCTGAATTCAAATTTCCAAGCCAAACCCTAGTCAATCCTAATTTCAAACTGATAACCTATCTGATACAATCCGCCAGCATCTTGTTGGGATCTACTCCACTGAACTCGCTCTAGCTGTTCATGAGCTTCTGCTATCCCTTACTACATGTGAAAGCTCTAAAACTCAGCTGCATTGGCTAATTATGATTTGGTTGGTGGAGAAGAGCCCTACCTTTGGTATTTTGTCCATCCAGCTCTTCGCCACCTACTCCAAGTGGTGGATTACATTAAGAAATTTTACGCCAGCCAGGATTAGTACAAAGCCTTAATTCAACCTGGTCGAAATTCTACAAAACTGCCTCCACATATGTTAATAGCAATCAAAAATATCCTCAGGACAATTTCCGCCTTATAAACGATGTCAGGGGCCAAATCACCTTGCTAGACACTGGGATTGCTGGGTATATGGATACCCACCTTACTCAGCAAATGCAAGGTATAGTCTCTGAAGTACATGAGTACATCAAAAATGTCGCTTCAGAGGTTGTCAGCCAATCTTCAAACCTTGAAATTAAGACCTAGACATCGATTGGGTCATGCAGAGGCCCTGCTTGATCAGCTTCAGTGCTGAAGAGAAATAATTAATGAAAAGCCCAAAGGGTAAGAGGATCCAGAGTGTCCAGAGAGTCCCAAAGGGCCAAATGGCTTTATGAGGCTGAAGGACAACCTGACTCCAGAGGGATTTGTTCCCTGTGGGACACCTGGATCATCTGCTCCTCTGGCTGGAATAACTTAGGAACCTCAATGTGGAAAAGTGATCAAGAAGTTAGAGAACCTTCAGAAGCAAAATTGAAATATTAAATGTGGATGTGGAGTTCACCTTAAAAGAAACTTCATCAACCTTGCCATTGCCTTAAGCGCCCTTGCCTTAAACTGGATAATATCCAAGAGACTATGAAATTTACTGACAAACTCCTCAATAAGATAATTCACAAATCAAAAATCTGGTTGCTTATGTCATATTTCTGTGAGTCTAAAACCTTGGACTTAAGATCTTAAATTAAACAGAAGGCAGTCACCAGCGTGATTAACTGAGCTTGAATGAGTTGTAGTATGATTAAGGGAAGATTTGATGACATTTTGCCAGAAAGCCCCTGCGCTTATACCAAAAAAGAGTCTATTAATTTTAATCAGATTATTTATACTGGAATTCATTCCCTTCTCTACATCAGTTGAGTTAAATTTTAAACCCAACTTAAAGCAACAATTCATTTCAGGTTAATAAGGAGTTGCATCCTTTTTAAACTCCTATTGAAGCAAGTTATGGAAGAGGCTACCAAATGCCAAAAGATCAAGCATATTTATTCTTGCCCATGTGGGAAGCTCAGAAAATTATGACCCCTCACCTTTAAAAATTTTAGATGTGGGCCTAAGTTAAGACCGCGCTTGTATAATGATTTGGCTCTAATCAGACCCATTTGACCAAAAACAAGTTATTGATATCTTCCAAAAAAAGGCAAAAACCCCTCTGACTTTTTAAGCTGCTTTCTAAATGTGCACAGCTGCTTGTTATTACAGATTGAATCAACTTTGATTATTCTATTATGCCATCCTTTATTCCCTTGAAGCATGGCTTAAGTTCAACTCCATATGGTAGTAATGAGGTGGACCTTTACTTGCATCTGTGCCTTCAAGGAGGCACTAAATGAGATTCATCCGTTCATTATAAACAAGTACTTCTCCACAGTTTAGGCTTCAACTAGACCCAGAGTGCATGCGCTTGAGGCCAAGAATAAGGAGATACACTTAATTATTACTTCAGAGGCCGCTGACATACTAAGGAGAAGTGCTATAAATGTTAGGCAGAAGTGGCAGATCGTGAACTGTCAGGAAAAGAGAGTTCATCATGAAGGCAGAGGCTCTTTGTGCTGACATCTCTCAATTATGCTTTTAAAAAAGACTAAAAGCCCCACAGAGGTCACTATTAAAACCCTGGAACCATGAATTAAACATTACCAATTTTAACTACTTAATTATTCCTAAGCTTATGGTGAGTCGCCAATGTTTTTCTCCCTACCACCTCAATTTAATAGTTTGGTCACTAAAAGTATAAATTAAATTTTATAAAATTCCAGTGCTCATCATATTACATACCGTTCGCCATTAAACATATTATCATCAAAAATAGTGAACAAAATTAAAATTGCACCCACTCTTCCTCATTGCATTGAGTATGGTACTGCCAGGCCTCAATGCACCTGCTCCATAGGAGCCTATTCCGCTCTCCCCTCCAGTTTGGAACAATCACATTAGATTCTGCAGCCATAGCTCTGGATAAGCCTAGCTATGACTTATTTCTGGGTACCCAATTTGTTCCAGGAGTATGATTTTATCATCCAATATGTGAAAGGATTTTTATTCTTACTTGGTACTCACATAACCTTAGTATTTGAGATATCCAAGGATGGTAGGGAACACTTTAAGGAATGAACATAATTTCTGGAGACTGAAAACTGGATTAATTGACTCAATTACCACGTCCAAGGCTCAATTGTGAAAATACCCCCTCATATAGTGGTTGGGATGGAAGGGATTCCTGTTTATTCACTCAAACCTATGGTAATTCCTCCAAAGTCGCATATTATAATGGACACCCAGTTTCACGTGAACATACCATATGAGAGCCTACTAAAATTCGCGGAGGCTGAATTTTCAACTGTGAAGGAGGTCTTTACCTGCCCAGGTATCCTCAACCCCACATACACTGTCTCCATTTCCATAAGTTGGCTAAACTGACTTCAAATTCCCAAACCATTGAGCCTAAAATGCCAATCGCATAAATACATTTAGTACCATTCAATGACATCAGCCATGTTTTTGGATTTGAAAACCTCTGTGACTTTGGTTTAGAAGAAACTCCCGCCATACATCTAATCAACATCTTCATAGGGGAAGATCTTACCCCAGAACAAAGGAGGAAAGTTGATACGCTCTTAGAGAAATACTCAGATATTTTCACAATGCCTAGGTTTAACTTCAAAAATATTAAAGGGGTTGTTCATAATGTGGACCGGGGGACGCCCAACTGATATGCTCTTGCATCTACTGAAAGAGAAAGGTGAAGAGGCTTATATCATTCTTGGATTAAAGAGCTTTTAACCTTGGCGTTGTTGGTGCCCTCCCAAAGTCCTTAGGCATCTTCTCTCCTGCTTATTTAGAAAAAAAGATGGGATCCATAATGTCATCATGTTTTATCATATTCTTAACGCAAGAATGAAAAAGTAAGCTATCCCAGGCCATGAAATGATGATTCCCTCCGGCTCCTAGCAGTGGCCCAATACTTTTCTGCAATGATTTTTGCTACCAGGTAATGGCAGATCAAGTTGGTTCCTGAGGATCGATTCAAGTGTTCTCTTGCCACGAAAAAGGCTTTTTAAATTGACTTAAATGTCGCAGGGGCTCTGTAATGCCCCTGCCACCTTTCATAGAGATTTGATCAACACTTAGGTGATTAAAAATATTTTTCATCCTGTTTACTTTGAAAATGTTACCATATTCTCAAAGACCTTCAAGGTCTTTTAGATTATCTTTGTCAGGTTTTAAACTTCCTCCAAAGAGTTTCCCTAAAGCTCAAACTCTCCAAATGTTCCTTTTTCCAACCAGAAATGAAGTTTCTAGGGCACAAGGTCACCAAAAAAGAAATTCAGCCTTTGATGAACAAGATTACCGCCATAGAGAAAATGATGCCTCCTCAAAGCCTTCAGGACATATAAATTTTCTAGGCATGGTAGGATATTACAGGCAATTCATACCCTGGTTTGCTGACTTTGATAAGCCCTTGGTAATTTCTACACAAGAACATACCCTTCAAATGGGACCCTAAACAAGCACAGGCTTTCAATTTTCTTTGGACCGCACTTATCTCTCAGCCTTTGCTAATCCATCTGTTAAAACTCTAGGGGCTTTGCTGCTTGTTCTTGAATAATAGTCCCTAAAATTGATAACTTGCAGTGGTTCTAAGTTGTGCAATCCTTGCATTGTCTGATGATATATGATATACAGTTGATAATAGTAGGAAGGCTATTATCTTTAGTTGAATAGATCACTAATTTCTGGTCAAACGCTTGCCTGGTATTCCTCCTCAAAAACTCTAGATGTCCTCAGTAAGGGATTTATTATCTTATTCGCTTAACTTGATCCACGCTCAGATCCTAGTTTATGGCCTTTCCTCTGGTGATATTAAGTCTGAAACAAATTCTGCCTCATCTCAGCTTCTCTTCTCAGGATCCTCAATCCTACCTCTTTATCTTTCTAAAGAGTCTCTAATTATAGCACACAGTAATAACTCTCTTGAAGATGAATAGAAATAATACTGATCATATATTCTGCTAATTAACTTCTTTCTTGTTAATTGACTTTATTAATAAGTAAATTCTCAGGAAATTTATAGTGAAGTTTGGCGCCCATCCCTCAGTTGGTGCCTCAGCAATGAGATGGCATCTGTTGCCATTGAATTGTCTTTTGTCGTCTCATCAGTGATGGTCTTCCCCATTCTGGGTATAATTCTGGCATTGGAAAACCTTGAGACCTTAAATGGAAAGAGTCAGAAAATGTGTCCTTACCGTTTTTCGCTCAATCCCAGCAAACAAAATCATATTTGGCAAGCGCTCCTGCTTAGGTAATGGGACTTGTTACTTATTATATAAAGTTGCAAACCAACTGATCAAATTTCTAGTTGTAGGTGGCATCACTTACCTCGCAACTTGTTCATCAAATTCTTAATCAGTACACCTGATAGTTAATCATCAATCAACCATAAGATGCCCCCATTTTTTAGCAACTCTGTCTGCCAAGATCTTAAGCATTTACCCAGATCAATCCTTATGGATCTGAATCAAAATAATTACCTAATATTCCCTGAACATTGTGAACTCAAAATCGGGGTCAACCAATATCAAAATTTTTCACTATAAGGAGTTGTCCCCTAGCAACCCATGGTAATTTAGACAGCTGGAAATGTGGGAAAAAATTCCAACACATCCCTTCTTGCCTATATTTACAATAAGATTAGGATCAGGACAGGAGAATACCGCTTCAGACACCAGGTTGAATACTTCTTGGGTTCAATCAGGCAATGGTCAATCTTTACTAAACGCTGATTGGGACAACCTTAGGCATGCAGCTCTCTTCCTCTTCCTCCTCACTATCACCTATTCAGAGCATGGTCCCCACAACCTTCTGTTGTGCTGGGCTAATCAATTTTTTGTGACAATACTGTTCTGGGATCCAGTTTTTCCCTTGTCCGTGCATATGACCCATAGTCATATTTAGGATCCTTGGTCCAGAATTCTCAATTTCACTGATTTTCCTCATCCTTGACGGGAGATTCTTGCTGTCTATGTTTTTTTATGGCATAATTAAGAATGCTTATTTATATTCACACTTGTATTTTATTAAAATAGCTTATTAGCCCATATCATTCTTAAATTTTATCTGGAGAGCATATCTCATTATTTTTAAGAAAATTTTCTCTAATTAGAGCTTAATTGATTCCAGAGTGCACAACGTTGACTATCATAAAAGTCTGAAATTCCCCCTCTCTTCCATCTCATATGTTGAATTCAGATTCTTGGTATCAATAGCTGCTCAACAGTATGTATGATAAAGATGTTTGGCTCTTTCAACTGTTGAGTCAATCTACAAGACGAACACCTCTATGGTCCTACCAAGATTCATACTCCCAGAAAAGTACTTTGGCCAGTCCTTCTGTGGAATTACCATAAATGATACCCAACCCTGAAAAACCATGTTAGCAATTGTCTTGAATGACTCTGTTGGGCCGCCAGGGAGGAATCATTGGCGGCGTGTTTATCTAAAGGAAGGGCTTTGAAGCTTGCAGCCTTGGATGAGATGTTCTCCATTAAATAAATTAAAATAAAGTAAATAAGGTGTTCTGCTGATAAGTACTTTATTGAGAATAATCAAGTACTATTTATAGTGCTTTGAAATGTAAGGATAGGAATAGGGGTATTTAAGGGTAGTGTCATGGGACCTGTAGGAAATTCCCAATACTAGGATAGGTGGGAATAGATAAAATGAGGATAGAAATTAGATAACAAATAGGAAATGTACATATTATCCAAAATTTGGCAGAATCTAGGCAAAACCCCAAATTTAGTATTCCAGTTGAGAATATAAAATTGAACTCCATTCTCAAAATTATTGGGCCATTTATAAATTGTGCCCTTCATATGAATATACCGATTTTCCCCCTAGACAAGGCTTTCACCTAATCCAGGGAGAATCCTGACAATGCCTTCCCCAAGCCTTGTCCCAGGGAATTAAGTTGTGACCTGAGGGTTAAGGTAGACAGAAGGCTCAAGATCAGGGATGTACATAGCCTTGTGCTTGATGCAGACCTGATCAGTAATGCCATTGTGAGAGTTGTGGAAGTAGAACTCAATACGGTCAGCCAAGGTGGGTGTGAGTCAGAGAGGATCATGAAACTGTGGATATTGGTGACCTCAACGTCTAGGTTCTCATGGCGGTGCTGGATGGTGTTGGCGAGGAACACCTTGATGTAGTTGAGGTCACGTTACATGAAATATAGAATGGGTTTTTAGGCAAGGCGAAGGTGAGGTGTGAATGCCTGAACTTGGAAGCATCTCTGATGATGCCTTGCTCGTATTTGCGCTTGATGGCTTTGGTGGTGCTCAAATGGAGCAGCTCAAACACCTCATCCGCCTCAGTATTGTAAAGCTTATAGGGGGCAAGCTTTAAGATGGTCATCAAGCGCCCACTGAGACTGGATGGCAGACAAAAGGCGGCCTGCTCCTCAGGAACCATCTACTTGGTGATGGGATCCATGAGGGAGATGGTGTGCTTGTCAGTTTCAAGGTTGAGATGGAGTTTGAGGCGATCCTCCTCACTCTCATGCAGGTTCTCCTTGCTAACCCACTCCAGATGCAGCGCAAACATGTCACTGAGCACCTCATGGCAAAGCTCATTGCACCAGAAACAGATGATCTGCATCTCTGACTTGGGCAGCAGCTGATAGGATGGGCCAAAACACTGGAAGTTTTTTTGGGATTGGCATTCATTTTAGTAATGTCTGGCCCAATCACTGGAGGAGAGCCATCAAAGTTAGAAATTGGTAGCGTTGCTGAAAAGGAGTCATTAAGCTTCACTTTTTCTTGAATCTCATTTTTTGCTGGGATAGGAGCTATCCAAATATGAGGGCCAAACCAGGTAATCCAGAATTTTTGCTTTAGTAATTTGTGGCCCAATTTCAGGAGGGGCGCCATTAAAGTCAGAAAGTGATAGTATTGTCAGAAAGGGGTTATTGAGCTTCAATTTTTCAGGACTTGCATCTTTGTAGGGATCAGCACTATTCCCATCTGAGAGCTGAACCAGGTAATCTTGATACTTTATCTTAGTAATATCTGGTCTGATTTTTGGAGGGTTGCCGTCAAAGTTAGAAAGTGGTAGTGTTGCAGGAAAAGAGTCATCAATCCTATTTCTAATGGTGCAAAGGTAAGTCCCAGGTATTTTGCCCAGCGTTTGAATCACATCGTCACACCAATTGCTTTTGGGGCTTCCTAAAAATTCCTGCAGCTTTCTGCCTTCATTGAATTTGGAAGCTAATTCTCAACTTGTTGGCCCAACTTGATTGGTCAAATTGCTCAGATGATGCTCATCCAAATTGATGTTTGGCACTTTTAACTCCAAACACTCTATAAAATTTGTTCTGATTTTTTTTACTAAATCAGAGTGGAAAATGACATCATTGCGGAGAACTGGGTATTAGTCGCCTAAATAAATATTATTGTTAGCATCAAAGTCATTTGTTGTTTTTAAATTCTGAGTATTCCAATTTGTTTGATTTTCGCTCTTTGATTGAAGGATAAGCATCAATTTGGTCAGCTTTTTTTCTATTGCTTTGTTTTAGTGAGAAATTTAAAGAGTTTCTCCTCATACTTGGAAACCTATCCTATAGGCCAGTAGTCATTTCTCTGTGTGATATTTTCCCAAGCATCTCTTCGGTCATTGTCCCATTATCCCTTACTATATTTTGTTTTGGTCATATAAAAAAGTATTGCCTTTTTCAATCTCTTCACTTTATGATGTTAACTATATTGCTCTTTGACATCAGTTTCAATTATTTCAGGAATGTACAATAAATCGATTAAGGGCTTGAGTTGGCCTGGTGTTTTGAACCATATAGGACCTTCTTCTCTAGGACATGAAAAGCTCTTCTTGGTAAAATCACTTCACACAGTTATTGCATCTTGGCCATTCCATTGTAGGTATGCCAAAAGATCAGGGTCTGGGGTACCTACTGAGGGTTGATAACTCTTATCATCCAAGGTTGAGGCTATATCCTCATGGTGAAACTTGGAAGCGACCTGGCAGGGAGCACCATTTTGTTGGGCCGCCAGGGAGGAATCATTGGCGGCATGTTTATCTGAAGGCAGGGATTTGAAGCTTGCAGCCTTGGACGAGACGTTCTCCATTAGAAAAAATAAAATAAAGTAAATAAAATGTTCTGCTGAGAAGTATTTTATTGAGAATAATCAAGCGCTATTTATAGTGTTTGAAATGTAAGGATATGAATAGGAATATTTAAGGGTAGTGTCATGGGACCTGTAGGAAAGTCCCAATACTAGGGTAGGTGGGAATAGATAAAGTGTGGGTAAAGATCAGACAACAAATAAAAAATGTTCATATTCTCTGAATTTGGCTGAATTCAGGCAAAGCCCCAATTTCAGTATTCCAGTTAAGAATATAAAACCAAACTCCATTCTCAAAATTATTGGGCCATTTAAAAATTGTGCCCTTTGTATATCATATCGATTTTCCCCCTGGACAAGGCTTTCACCTAATTCAGGGAGAATCCTGACAGACTCACAACCAATCCTTATTCTGTCATCAATTACTAAGTTAGACTTCATACCTCTTCTAGATTGAGCTCCATTCATGGATACCCTACAATTGTTGAGCCTCATGAAGCAATGCCCTCCGCTCTCAATTAATCATTCCTCACCAAATTGGACTTTTCTTTAACTGTTTTTTTCTGACTCAGCCAGTATTAAAAACCAGCTGTTCTGCTAACTAAACTGGTTATTGGAAACTAAGGACATTTTGAACTCCCCTATGCAGAACTGAGGATCTGAGTAACTGAGGCTCTATCCATAGCTCTGAACTCCTCTGATCTCAAAAACATTCTATATCAAGACTTTGCAACCTATGTTCTTCGCTTTGCCAGCCAAGTTCTTTGAATTTGGGTCATGATGCTTCCCGCCTTTCCTGGCTTCCATTGCTCAACAAAACCTGCGGGCATCCATGTAAATATACTACTTGATCTAGGATAAACCTTGCAGTGCTTTTAGCGTCTACTTTCACCAGGGCCTTCATCTCAACCCATCTTGTCAGATGGTCAATTGCAACTATGATGTCTCTGACTCTCCCAGTACTCATAGTTAATGGTCTCATTATATTGATGGACATCATATACCAAGCAAATCCATGGTGAACCAGGCAGTATCCAGTCATGTTTTTTTGGCTTTTGCAACTGGCACTCCAAATAAAAAGACAGATAATCTGCACATCAAAGTTGATGGACTCCCAGTAATAATACTGGCGTATGTTATTGTTCACCTTACATAGACTCTCTACTCAACAGCCTTATGAGCGGCTTGAACAATAGCCGCTCATTCTGACGGCTTTGGAAATAATAATTGTTTCCTGTCAATCATCTTGAAAACTTGACCATCCATGATCTTGTTGTTTTCCATCACTTTTTAAAGCGCACCTTGAATTTCTCAGGGCTTGTTCCCAATTTCTTCTTTATACATTCTCTGGAATAGATCATCATCTTGCTGGTATACCACTTGGACCATTTGGTAACCTTGATAAGCAATCCACTTTCTGATGAGAAGCTCCAGCTCAGTAACTATCTCATAATTGTAAGCCTAGAGCTTTAATGCCCATTGGATCAGTCATCCTTCCAGTTCTCTTGATTTTGTAGCTAATGCAATTAGGAGTGGTCCATCACCACTTTGAAGTGCGTTCCTAGAATATAACCCAAAATTGTTTACAGGCGTAAATTACCGCAAGGCATTCATGCTCAGTCATGGTGTAATCCTCTTAGCTGATGAGATTGTCTGGCTCACATATGCTACCAGATGTTTGTTCCCAGAGTTCATCCACTTGGCTCAGGATGGCACCAATCACCATTAATGAAACATTAGTCTCTATTATAAATTCTAAATAAAAATTCATATATTTTTTTATTGGAGAATCTTTCAAATACTGGCGTAATTCATCAAAAGAACTCTGGGCCTACTAATTACTAAACGGATCCTCTTTTTGAATCCTTTAGCATATGAAAGAGGGGCTTGGCGATTTTTGCAAAATCCCAAATGAATCTTTGATAGTATCTGACCATTTCAAAGAACACTTGGATATCTTGGACACTCTTTGGTTTAGCCGTTCACTCTATGGCTTCAATTTTCTGGTCTGGCAGCTGCAGTCCACTAGAGTTATTTACAAATCCCAGATATTCCAACTCTTTCTTGAAGAAGTGGCACTTCCTCAGCTTGATCTTCAGGTTAGCCATGGATAGTCTCTTGAAATCTTCTTCCAAGTGGTGTATATGGTCAGTAAATTCCTACTGAACACATTTATATCTTCTAAGTACACAAGGACGCATGACAACTTCAGGTCACTCAGTATGGATTTCATGGCCCTCTGGAACTCCGCAAGCGCATTGCATAGACCTTGGGGCATCCTCGTCAGTTGATACAGCCCCTGCACAGTGATAATCGCGCATTTCTCTTGGTCTTCCCTTAGCAAATCAAATTGCCATTATATCAATATTAGATCCTTTGCAGAGAAGTACTTTTCTTCTCCCAATTGATTTAGAAAATCATTAATTCATGGTAGCAGATATAATCCTTCTTTGTAATCTTATTCAGCTTCTAATACTTGATTTCCACCCGATTAGAGCCATCCTTCTTCTTCAGGATTAGGATAGGGCTCTCCCATGGACTCAACAATGGAACTAGAAGCTTAAGCTTCACTAATTTACTGATTTCTTCTTCCACTACTGCTTCAGCCGCCTTTAATCGTCAAATCAGCCTCATTCTTGTCATCAAATATTCCCCAGTGTCAACTTTGTGGACTACATTTGTCATGCATCCCAAATCATGATCACCCTTGAGTGGATATTTCCCAATAATTGTCAGATAATTCAAGCACATCTTCCTGCTGTCTGTACTTCAGATCAGCAAGTTTCTCTCAATTGACCAATAGATTGATTTTTTTGGTCACCCCTGCTGGTAATCCAATTTCATTAATGGTCCAAAAAACGTGGAATTTCCTCAATTCAGCCATTGTAATTAGATTTTCAAATGCGATGATATGATACTTCTCAATCTTCATCAGTTTTTCACTCAAAATTGCCAAAAGGACTCGAATTTCTCCAGTGCCTGGCCTACTTATTCCATGAGCCACCCAAGGCTCTACTTTGAACTTTTTCTGGGGGCTTTTGAATCTCTATATATTAGCTCAGTATCTCCAATGTTAACCCCGCATCAACTATGATCTGCAATCCCAGCGGTATGGTCTTTAAATTCTTAATCCTCAACGGAACTCCTCAATTTTCCTTTATTTCTGTTGGTATTTCTCATCGCTTTTGGCCAACTAATTGGTAATAATCAAGACAATGCCATCATTGTAAATCAGATTGATTAAGTCATTTCTCCTAGTCAGTGGAGCTTCCCCTTTTTTCTGATAAACCAATGGTAACGTCTGACTCAATATGGTCAACATATTATCCTCTAAATTACACTTAAATCCATATTTTTTAGAAACTCTATCCTAATCAGAATATCATAATTTTAGTTGGCCAAACCTATTGCTGTGGCATATACTACTAAGGATCCAAATTCGAGTGGTAGAGTGCTATATGCTTCACAGAAGATGGTGGTATTTGGCCCAGCTGTCCCATATTCTTTCTTGTCTTCTAAATCAGGCGAGATCTTCATCTTCTTCACAAGCTTAGTTGAGACAATATTAATAGGCGCTCCAATGTTAACTATCACCTGCACCTGTACTTGATTATCCAGTATATTTATATGTATACTCAGAGTACTATAAAATTGTATTTATTGAGTGTATAGCAGCATTATAAGCCAAATTGAAGGTGTGATTATCTGTACAATAAATCAGGAAACAATTCCTTGATTGCGCTAAAGGGGATTGACAGGTTTGCCTCATCTAATTTGACTTTAGCCAATTCTTCCAGATTCTTAGCAGCTCAAATCTTGTCTGCAGTTTTTGCACATACAGCTGAGCAACTTCCTTATTATTTTGGGGTCAATCCCCTTTGCTCTGGATTGGGTTGCTGAATTTACATATAAATTAACCACTTGATATAGTTGATCCTAAGCTTCATCATTGATGAACAGATCGCTAATTTCAATTTTTTCATGTGCTATGTCAGGGGAAACTAATTTTTATGCAGTTCTTGAATGTTTCCCATATAGGCCGCAGGCCCTTTTCCAAACTCCAGTGTGAGTTTAGAATCTTTCACTTGGACCACTTTAATCTGCTCCTCAGACTTCTTGCAGTAAACAGCAAAGTGACCTCTTCCTCCACACTGTTAACAGCATTTTTTCTTATTGATCTGCTTGAAATCTTCAGGCTTATTTACCAGCATAATTCAATTACTGGACTCCTTAGCACCCTTAGTCCTCTTCATAGGATTCAAATTTTGTACTGGATTTAGTTTGGAACTTCTACCATAGCATCAGAGGTAGCTCCTAACATTTTAAAATGATCCACTATTTAAGAGGTGGTAATGTCCGTTTCAAACACAGAAGACATTGTTTGCTTTAGTTTTGATAGGGCCAAAGGGCCACTTTGCAGCGCAATTCATGTGTTAAATTATCCTGCACTTTTTCTCAGACCAAAATCTGCAATTCTTGGTAGAAACATGTAGCAAAACTCGCTAATGATTCATTCTTCTGAAATTGGATTTCCATGAATTCTTACTTACCCTTCAACATGCGCGTGGAACTTTCAAATTCTTTCATAATGACCGCCTTGGCCTCTGATTATGACCATCTGTCCCCATCTAGATGGGGTAACACTAGGTTTGGACAAACAGTATCTAAATAGTTCATCACCTTCAAAGCCTTTTAACAATCTCTGTAACCAAATATTGTCATGCCAAATAATTGTAAAAATGCAGGGGCGTTATCTCAATGAAAAGTAAAGAGTTTTAGCGTAGATTTAAAGTCATCCAAAGTTTCTCTAGCCATCACTCTTGGTTTGGCTACTTGCCTAACTTGAGGAGTAAATTTTGGAAGTCACCTCTGAAATGGCTGTAAAGGCGGTTGACATATTTTGTGGAATAGTCCCCTTTCCAACTGGAGTTCTTGAGGTCCTCTCTTTGGCATCAGTCACCACATAGGGCTCACATTCACATTTGTGAGTCTTCAGCTCCTTTAATTGCTTGATCAGCTGCTCTATATCTGTGCTGAATGCCTGTAATCAAACGCAATCTGCTTCATGTTCCGTTTCCAAGAATATACTTATTATACTAAAAACTCCTTCCTTATTCTTTATTGACGTTACTTTTCCTAGTAACTCATTGCCAAAGCCAGAGAAATCTTTTTTTCCTTGCTCGACCTTTGTAACTCTCTCCTCTAAGGCAGTGAATTCTATATGATCCGCAGAATTTAAAGCTTTCTTGTTGATGGTTGCCAACTCCATCCAGAGTTTTCTTAATTCATCATTGTATGACATCAGTCCTACCATATCCTACTCAACTACAACCCCTGTAATGATCACCAATTGTTAAAAATCTAAAGGCTTCAATGCTAATTTACAAATAAGAATCCATAAATTTAATAACTTGCACAGGTTTTGCTGTTGTGCAATCCTTTCATTGTCTGATGATATATGATATATGATTGATAAATTATGAATCCTATTATATGTAATTGAATAGATCACCAGTTTCTGGTCCAATGCTTGATCACCATTCCTCCTCAAAATACTATAGATGTCCTCAGTAGGTGATAAATTTTGGCATAGAGAGATGCTCGCTTAATGCTTAGTTGGCTGAAATCCCTCAATAGGGGAATTATACCATTAATATAATAATATACATAAACTTTAAGAACTTGATAAATATTAGTTTTTAAAGAAATTTACTAGGCGTCACTGAGGATAAGATAGAAACTGCCACTCTCAACCTTAGATCATTCTGTATTTAACTGTATTGAGGTTTAAGAAAAATTATTTAATAAGTTGTAATATCTTAGACTAGTCTGAAAAGGAAATATGTGAAGTTAGCCAGTTGAAGCTCAGAAAACTTGCTTCATTTAGGTGGAACGGTGAATGTGGAATTATTTTGGGGTAAGACATAACTGTGGGGTCATGACTTAATATATTTGAGCCAATCCCCTTTATCAAAAAATATTTTACCTTGGGGGACCCCAGCCACGCCTATAAAAGGGGAGGTCCCCAAGTAGGTGCTGGAAGGGACTGGTAGGGGCTGGGGAAATCCCACCAATGGACGTCCCATAGTCCGCCATAAAGTCAGAGTAATCTGACTGCTAAACTTCAAGGTAATTTCCTGTGAGGTATTTGAACTAGTGTTATCCTAATTAGTGGGGTTCCACCGAGAATTGACCAGGGTCTTTTGGCCAAATTCCTCATTATTATTAATATTAAAAAGCAATAGCATCATCGTGGATTATAAATGTCTGATATTTCACCTTCTCAGACAATTTGAACCCACAAAATTCTTAACTTGTAGCTGATAGGGCAAATGTCCAGCATCACCCCCCTCAATAATGTTGAGGGGAGAATAGAGACACAATAACTGGCCATGAATTTGATTAATAGTAACTCCAGTAGCAATGGATTTGATGGAGTACTCCTCTCTTTGCTTGTAAGTGACTACAAAAGGGCCTTCTCAAATGGACCTGAGTTTCTCTATTCTAGGGGTGATATGATTGTGATAATAAAGCACCAAGTCAGATACTTGGAAGGAAGAGAGAGGGACCTTAGCTCATTAGCGGCTTGATCCTCTTTTGTGACAATCTTGGCCAAGTTGGTCATCTCCTCAGATTGTAGCTGAATGATGTGCTGAGCCAAAGTTCTCATGGCTTGTTCAGGGTCAATCCTATCAGTGAAAATGTATTTTTCCAGTAATGCTGGCACCCCAGGTTCCCATCCATACAACAATTGGAAAGGAGACATCTTAATGATCCAGTGGTAACTGATGCGGTAGCCATAAGGCACTTGGTAAGCACTAATCCCAGCGAAGGGGATTGAAGTGGCCATTTTTCTTAATATAGAGACTAAGGTCCCATTAGCTCTTTCCACAGTGCCATTGGTTGAAGGGTTGTAGGTGACGGAAAAGAGATGTTGCGCTCCCATGGAAGTTTTTCAGAATCTTTACCACTTGGGAGGTGAAGTTTTTACCATTATTACAAAGTAACACTTGGGGACAACCGTGTCAGGTAAAGATATACTGGTGAAGGAAAGTGGCCATGGCTTTTACCGTCTGAGCTGGGATAGCCACAGCCTCAACCATCTGGTAAAGTGATCAATTTCTACCAAGATAAATCGATTTCCACCTGTAGTTTGGGGGAGAGGGCCAACCACATCGAGACTTATTGTGTGAAAAGGCTGTTGAGGGGTGGTAGGCTGATATTGATACTTTGTTTTGTTGTTGGATTGCTTTTTACATGTTAAACAGACATCCAAGACTTCAATGATGGTCTCCTTAATTCCTTCCCAATAGTGGCGTTCTTTTACCTACTCATAGGTTTTCCGTACTCCGCTATGCTTTAGGAGGACATGAGACTCCAAAAATGACAGGTACTCGCTCATAAGATCAGAGGTAGGGTAACCAGTTCACCCCCACTTTCTTTTATAGATGGCTATTATCCACCTTTGTGTTACAGTAATGGTGAGCTAGCATCTTCTGAACTGGTTCATCCTCATCCTCCCAAGAATCAGTGGTCATTAGAAGATCATGTAGCCACTCTTCTTCACTATTATCTAAGTGAAGGATGGGAAGCTAAGTCAACCCATTGACATTCATGAAGCTCATCCCAGATCGGTGTACAATGGTCATATCATAGTTCTGGAGCTTTAAAGACCAGCGTTCCAACCTCCCAGTGGGATCCTTCATATAATGTAACCACTTTTAGAGGCGTGGTCAGTAATCATTTTAAAATGAGGTCCCATATAATAAAGGTCAAAAGTGTTTAACAGCAAGAAAGAAGGCCAAGAATTCATTTTCATAGACGTATAATTGCGTTCTGCCTTTAAAAGCATCTTGCTTAAATATGAAACGGGGTGATCAACCCCATGCTCATCCAGTTGGGCCAAGATAGCTCCAACTGCGTAATTGGAAGCACAAGTAAACAGCATAAAGATTTTACTTTAATCATGGTAGCGCAGTACTGGCCATTTCTGAAGCAGCTTTAAAGCATTTTAAAGCATCTTATTGTTCCACTCCCTTCTGAAAGGGGTGTTTTTAGTTAGAAGGCGTATGAGGGGCTCACTGAGCTGAGCGAATTTGGGGATAAATTGATGGTAGTACCCCATCATGCCAACATACCTGGATATCATGGAGATTTTTTAGGGCAGGCATCTTGTATATCGCCTTGACCTTATTTTGGAGGGGCTGGATCCCATCTGAGGATATGGTGTGACCCAGGAAGACCAATTTTTTTGAAATGATGTACATTTGGATGGCTTCAGCTTAATGTGATAGGCCCACAACCATTAGAACTTCCTTTAAATGAGAAAGGTGCTCATTAAAGGTTTAGGAGAAAACGGTGATATTATCTAGATATACATTCACGCAACTAAGCTTTAGATCCTGTAATATGAGATCCACTGCACGCTTAAAAGATGCGGGCACATTTCACAACCCTTGTGGTGATTGGGTAGGATGGAAAATACCCTCACTGCACATAAATGCACACTTTTCCTGATCTCACAAAGAAAGGTCCATTTTTCAATATACGCTAGCCAAGTCCATGGCAGAAAAGAATTTAGACCAGAGAGTTGGGCCAGCGCGCCATCAATTTGCGGGATTGGGTAGCTGTCCTTCTTGGTGAGGTTATTCAGCTTTCAGCAATCCATAAATACTTGATGTCCTCCATTCTTCTTTTTTAATAACAGCAGGGACGACCAAGGGCTTTGTGGCGGCACCAGCATCCCTGCGTCCGGTAGCTGTTTAAGCTTTGTCCTCATCTGGAGGCATCAACTTTTGAATTCCAATAAGGCTAAACTCAAACAGGCTTGGCATCGCCAACATCAATGGTGTGGCACCAGCCTTTCATATGCCAATAGTTCATATCAGATTTAAAGAAGATATCACTATATGACTCCAGCAAGGAATGAACTTTATTAAGCTCATCAGGAGTTAGATCACTAGAAATTTGAACTTTGGGAAAAGCACATATCATTCAATCAGTGGGTGGTCCCATATCTAGCATAGACCTAATTTAATGGACTTGGTGGATTTCATCAATGGGAAGCAACAGGGATTTTCCAATCTCTTGATGCTTCTTTACAACCATGTCCTTGTTAGTGAGATTCCCCAGCAGAAGGTTGATAGGTCGTTGGTAGGCAGGGTCTGGGATACCTGGCAACACCTGAGGTTCCAAAGGGCTTATTTATTTATGCGTTTTAATTGCAGAAGGCAGTTGCGGGGATTTGCATAGTAATTTGGGTTTCTATCACGTTTTGTTCACCCGCTTTGACTAAAACTTCCTCTGACGCATACAATGGAATGCCCTCTGACCATCCACAGATTCAGGCAGCTTTTTTGTGTTTCTTCCTGATGTTAATAATTAATGGTGAGGGCGGAAGAAGGATACTCAACTATGCATGTATATTCCTTCTTCTTAGGCTCATCATTTGTAAAGACTAGAGGAACTTCATAGTTTAGAAGGGAGATAAGTTCTGCTTCATATTATTAATTCTTTCATACTCAATCATAAATTGCATGCCAATGAGTAGGTCGTAGGCGTTATTGGTTAATACCACAGCGGGGGCAGCCAGTAGGAGCTTTCCAATATGTATGGGTAAAGAAGAGTAGGCTCCAATAGCTCTCAGATTGTTAGCCCTGGCAGTTCCAACTCTTGTGAATAGTCCAGGTTGGGCGCCAACTTAATTTTATTTTTGAGCTTTGATGAGACTACATTTACTGGAGCACCCATATCAAGGATGGCTAGGAACAGCCCTTATTGATGACAACATCTATCTTAGTTATTATGTTACCAAAGGTGGGGAAGTGTGAGAACCTCTATTAACTGGAGAGTGGATGCAAGGCGCTGAGCCATTGCAGGGTAGTTATTTTTTCTAGACTGGAGGGTACGAACCTGCTGGGTGGTTTGAATCACTGAACCAATAAGCTGATCAGCATCACTAGCGGTATCAATCACCTCTGAAAGCCTCAATAACTGTTCAAGGTAAGTCCGTCTTGGTATTATGGCCACATCAATTTGTTCAGGTTTTGACCTATCTGGAATCTGAACTTCCATTGGAGCTCTCAAAACATAGTAGCCTGCGTTTTCACCACCCCCTTCAGACTCATCATCAGAGGGATTGACAATGCACCTCAACGAGTTACTAAGAGGGGGCGGAGGAACTGGCTTAATTTCCTCACAGGAGAGGGCTTTATCACTTTCATCTACCCGTTTGCATTTTGAATAGAGCATCATGGCTGTACCAACATTTGGGGGAGACGTTGGAAGTGTAGACTCTTTGACATTTGCCTTAGGAGGGATCAGCTTGGACCGCCCCATAACGGCAGGTTTTGGACTAGAGGCAGCTGAAGTAGAGGGTGAGGGGGATTTAGGCAGTGTCTTGGGTGGATGTAATGCGTTATTCACCTTAGTAGACTGCTCAGAAAGAGAAGAACCAGGTAAAGTGATAACTGACTTCACCAGCTGAACTTTTGAACCTGAAGCTAGAGGGGAGCGCTGCCCCAGAACTGCCAGTATTTCCTGGCTATCCTCACATGGGGTAGGAGTTATTTGTCTCTGCAGTTCTGCAGAAACTGGGTTACATGGGAATACAGCCATGGAAGAGGCTGGAGGGGTCAGAGTTGATTCTCTCTTTGGAGCTTTTTGCAGAGGTTCAGGTTCATAGAATTCAGTTACCGCTAGTAATGCCTCTTTTATATCTCATACCATTTTAAAGGTATGCTTGACTGAAAAGATATGAATTGATAAAGTGGGAAAAGATGCCAAGTTATCCACGATAGCTGCAATAGCATCATCTAGAGAGAGCAGTTTGGCAATAGCAGAGGTTGATCTTTGCTATAGAATTTCTCAACAAATGAGTGGATTGATTTTCCCACTTGCAGGCTAAGGCACATAAGGCATTTTTTGGCGTTGTAAACTCTGTTGTGAACCACACTCATCAATCAGCGCTTGTTTAACCTCCGTTCAGGTGGGAAGCGTAGCCATTTGAAGAATCATGATATTCTGAGCCATCCAACTTAAGCAGGGAAGAATAAACTTGGTTTTTAGTAGGTCAGTCTCTCCTTCCATTGCAGACTCATAAAAATAAAGGCAGGAAGTGATACTGCACTCAACAGGCGTGAACTTATCTTTAAACGGAGTTTAAGAATGTTAGGAGAGGGCCCTTTATGGCCTTGTGGAGTTTGCTGCTCAAGCTTTTTGAGGTGAGCCAAAGCACTGGCTAGTTGGTTTTCCAAAGCAGCTAGCCTTAGTTCCAGAATAGTTGCCATAGTTTAATTAGTTTTTGGTGGTATATAGGAGACCCTGTAGTGAGCACCACTTGTTGTATTTTGGCGTAGGGAGATGCTTCTTGGTTTTTGTTTGGCCAAAATCCAATAGGAGGGGAATTCTACCACTAATATAAAAAATATACTTAAACGTTAGAAATTTGATAAATATTGGTTTTTAAAAAAATTTATTAGGCGTCACTGGGGATAAGTTAGAAACTGCCACTCTCAACCTTAGATTATTCTGTATTTAGCTGTATTGAGGTTTGAGAAAAATTTAATAAGTTGTAATAGCTTAGACTAGTCTGAAAAGGAAATATGTGAAGTTAGCCAGTTGAAGCTCAAAAAACTTGCTTCATTTAGGTGAAACGATGAATGTGGAATTATTTTGGGGTAAAACATAACTGTGGGGTCATGACTTAATATATTTGAGCCAATCCCCTTTATCAAAAAATATTTTACCTTGGGGGACCCCAGCCACGCCTATAAAAAGAGGGAGGTCCCCAAGTAGGTGCTGGAAGGGACTGGTAGGGTTGGGGGAAATCCCAACAATGGACGTCCCATAGTCCGCCATAAAGTCGGAGTAAACTGACTGCTAAACTTCAAGTTTATTGCCTGTGAGGCATTTGAACTAGTGTTATTCAATTAACGGGGTTCCACTGATAATTGGCCAGGGCTTTTGGCTGGATTCCTCGTGTTTATTATTATTAAAACCAATATCACATTTTGGACTAATAAATGTCCAACATTTCCCCTTCTCAGCTGATTTGAACCCACAACATTCTTATCTTGTGGCTGATAGGGCAAATGTCAACACTAGGAATTTAACTTTTTAAGCGCTTAATTTGATCCACGCTCAGATACCAGTTTATGGCCTTTCCTCTGGTGATTGAAGTCAGAAGCGATTCCTGTCTCATCTCAGCTTCTCTTCTCAGGATCCTCAATCCTTACTCTTTATCTTTCTAAAGAATCTCCAATTAAAGCACACAGTAATAACTTCCTTGAAGATGAATAGAACTAATACTGATCATATATTCTGCTAATTAACTTCTTTCTTGTTAGTTGACTTTATTAATAAGTGAATTCTCAGGGAAATTTATAGTGAAGTTTGGCGCCCATCCCTCAGTTGGTGCCTCAGCAATGGAATGGCAGCTGTTGCTATTGAATTGCCTTTTGTCGTCTCATCAGTGATGGTATTCCCCATCCTGGCTAGAATTCCGTCATTGGACAACCTTGAGACCTTAAATTGAAGGAGTCAGAAAATGTGTCCTTACCGTTTTTCGCTCAATCCCAGCAAACAAACCATATTTGCAAGCGCTCCTGCTTAGGTAATGGGACTTGTTACCAATTATAGAAGGTCGCAAACCAACTGATCAATTTGGTAGTTGCAGGTTGCATCATTACCTTACAACTTGCTCTTTGAATTCCCAATCATTCAGTGATAAACCCCGACTTATCCCAACTATACACTTGATAGTTAATTCTTTGATCAACTATTAGATGCCCCCATTTTGTCAGTAAATCTGTACAATGAGTTTAAGTATTCACTTGTATCAATACCAAACAGATCTAAACCAGGAGAATTATCTAAAATTCTTTAAACATTTTTTTTAGTACTAGATGGTCCCACCCAAAATTCTTTAAACATTGTTACCCCAAAATTGAGTCAAACTGATATCCAATTCACTCTCTATAGGTAATCATACCCTAGTTACCCATGGTAATCTAGACGGCTAGAGATGTTGTCAAAAATACCAACATCTGAACTTTAACCCTTTGTACTATTTACAGGTTCTAGCGATGTTGCCATGGGGGCCATCCTAGCTCAACTGGATGAGCAACATGTCATTTGACACTTATCTTGTCCCAAAAAACTTTAATGAAAGCTTAACAGAACTACAGTGTCACTGAACATATCTTTTTGCAGTATTTAATACAGTCAAGTAAATTCTGCCATACTTACAAAAAATTATTTCTCTAGCATCACCAGTCATGCTTCTATAAGGTTAATCTAGCAGATGAAAGATCCTGACAGTGAATTGGCTATGTGCGCCCTCCAGTTACAGAGCAATGACTTCTTTTTTTTTAGTACTAGATGGAGAGCAATGACTTCTTGATAATGCATCAGAAGGTCACTTCTCATCAAAATGAAGATGGCTATCCAGAATGCCGACCCTCACTGTATTACCTGAGGAAGCCCACTTGTATGACATAATTGACTGGCTGGAGAAATGGGAACTGGAGCCCCTAGAAACGGTGAAGATTCTACAACGATGGCTCATAACAATTAAATAAAAGATGACATGTTGTATAAGAAAATCTATGGGAAGTGGTTTTCCTAATTATGGCACTCCTCAAGGACTTTTTGTATTATAGAAGGACACACCCATGTAGTACATGAGGCAGTTAAGAAAACCTATGAGTGGTTAAGAAATCAATGCTACTGGAACCAGATGCTTGAGACTATTTAGGATGTTTTAGATGCTTGTTAGATGTGCAGAACTCAGTTCAGCCAAACCCTAGCTTTCAACATAAAGATGAAGCTCCCTCCATGTCATTTAGTGTTGCTAGTATGGATGTCGTAGGGCCATATCCACATGTCTCCATGGCCATTGTTATATCATCCTATCCATTGACAATCTCACCAAGTGAGTTAAGCCATCTTGGTACCTGCTACCACCACCAAGGCTACTTCCTTATTCTTTTTTCTCTTTATTTTCACCCAACATGGATGCCCCAGAGTTCTGCTATCAGACAATGGGTTAAATTTACTTCTCAAGTTGCCTAATAATTAACCTTCCTATCTAATACTAAACAAAATTTTACTGCACCTTATAACACTTTAACAAATGGTGCAGTCGAGAAGGCAAATGGCACACTAGTCTCTATTATCTGTAGAATGGCAGCTATGGACCCCCATGCAATAGAAACATTAATGCCATCTGCTATGCTAACGTATAAGATTGGCTACCACTGAGTGATCAAAATGTCCCTATTCCAGGCATTTTATGGTGGGGATCCTTGACTTCCTAGCAGCATCCAGCCATTGATAGAGTCTGCCTCTCCTGATACTATTAAATTAGGATGAGAGTGCTATCTAATATGATAATTAGATTGCAAGCACTAACTACTCAAGTGATTTCGCTACCACCAAAGAAACTACGCTGCCAAATGCCAAACATCCTCTTTATCCTTATTCCACATTGGGGACCTCATGTTATTTTATCATCACCACCCTGGCATTCAGCCAAATAAGTTAGATACTTCCTAATCAGGACCCTATCATGCAATCTATAAGGCTGGATGTAGTACTCCATCACTGATGAAATTTATAGTATGTTAGTCAACCGCGTACATGCTAGGTTCCTGTGCCCTTATGTCTCCCTCTGTCAGGATCTTAAGGGCAATGTCAGCATTTGACCCAGAACACCCAAATCCCCTTGGGATTGGGCCAATAAAATATTCAGTCTTCCTCTAATGGGTTTAGCCTTCCAGAATCAAATGGACTGTTAACAAATGAGCCTTTACCTATAACTGGGAAAGAATTGATAAATGAGGTTCAATAATAGTCAAAAGATGATACTTCATCTTGATTCCAGAAGTCACCATCAAACGCCCTAGTACAATGGGTGGTAACAATCTCAAAGCCAATCTAAGGGAAAGGTCACAATTTGACTCTCATATTATATGAGAAGTAAAGATCTTGAACAAAGAATACTTGAGCACCTATCTGTCACAGAGCCCCTACTCATCCTATAAATATCAATCACTTTTTAACAAAAAAGTGTCATTTAGCTTTCTAACAAATACTTTCTATTTCTCTCTACATAGTTATGAATTGGTATTGTAAAGCAGGATTTTTCATAATACTGGACCCTGAGGAAATAAAAGTGCTACTCTATCACCTCTCTACAGTATTTCAAAAAAACAAAGTAACAAAAGGTTGTCTCACCTTTCATTATTATGGATCTGAGCACCCAGTTTTATTAACTTTTGGTTTTTTTATGAAAAGCTAAAACATATCATCAAAAAAATATCCTATGCATGGGGTTGAAAATTCCAAAAGTTTGGTCAAAATTAACTGAGGCCATCATATTAAAGCCTTAATTAGTCTGATAAACTATTCATTCACACATAAGAGATCTGACATTACACATCAAATTAAAGTTTCAATGAACTCCAAAAGGTATGTGATTTAGAGTAACTATAAGATCATGAATGTCACGATTAGCAGAGTGTGAGAAAAGTCTCTATATCTCTCCAGTTCCTAAAGAGATAATAAGTTATACTAACCCATATGCCCATGGAACTTACTATTGAACTAGATTAAAAACAGGACACCATGGAGGGTGCACATGACTATAGGATCTTAGTTTAATCTATAAATAATTAGAAAACCCTCTAGGTAGAGCAAAACTCGATGACCTGGTTAAATTAAAAGGATGAATTGAAGATAAAAGAAGGCTTTTGGTCTAGGCCTTGCTATATTATATTAAACCGTGGTTCTGAATCCACCAATGGCAGAATTGGATCTTCATTAAAATTGTGGAGTATAAAATGACCTAGTTTTTAGTATACCTTCTTGAGGAGGTCCATGGATAGGCTGGTCAAAAAGCAACAGATATGTTTATATATAAACATTTAGTAAAGACAAAGATAATCAATAAGAATGATTGTCTCATGAGAACCACAATTAAGGCAGATGGGGGTGGCATGGTCACTTTGCTGAGAGATTAAAAAAATCTAACCAACAAAATCAGATTACCTTTAATGATAGTATTGTAGCATAGGTATGCTCAATCTCATATTTGGCTAAATTAATTATCTTACCCAACTTAGTAATATGGTATCTATAGAGGGATCAAACCCTTGTTTAAATAATAAACACAACTTCATGTAACTGTTAATTAAGTAACTTGTAACTTCCAAGCTGTTAAATAATAATGGCAATTTCATCGTGAGACCCCTTGGTACCAACCTGGGCATATCTGGCCCTTACCCAACTTTGGCAAAGGTGCTTTTGAGGTCAGGCAGGGCATTCAGCTTGATCCCTTAAGCACTACTAACCTCTTCATTGTTTTACAATTTAACCCATAATTATGTCCTGAGACATAACACTACCCCCAGATTTTGGGCACCACTCCTCCACCAGGGGCGTCAGCTTGAGAAAAGTTTTTGTGAGAAATAGGTAATCCTATAGCAGCTACTGTAAAATTGCCTTAGGACCAGAAGCATTGGGTAAACGCTTATTAAAAGCCAATTAAGTCTTGGTCCTTGACAAAATCCCAGGATAAAACTCAACTCTTTTCTGCTGCACTAAACCCTTACATGATATCAAGTATTCCAGATGTTGATTTACTATATGGGAGTCCACAATCTCTTCCAATTCCTGTTTTGGTGCCCCTCAATAAGTTATGAAGTTTATGGAAGGGGCCTAAAAATAAGGTTAATTTATTTTATATGGTCATGGAAAATAGGAATTTAAAGGATGTATTTAACTGGTAGGAAACAAGGTTCACCTTTCTGACATGAAGTAAAGCCCTATCCTTTTTGGTCCCTGTTTCTTGATTGGTTGCTTTAATATAATGTTCCTTGCATCAAGCATCACAAGTTTTCTCTCCTTGTACTCAGGTCCTATCCTCTCTTCTCATCAAAGTTCTCCTTATAATTCTTCATGGCTGCATACATATTGATGTTTTTATCCATGTGTCATTTTTAAATGAACCTTTTAAAAGTCCACCACAGCTTCCATCTTGGACTCACAATTGGGTCCTTGTTTAAGAGGTTAAACTCATATTTAGCAAAAAAGGGAGGGCAACCATTAGAGGCATGCTGCGCATTACTGAAACTGAACTTTTCCAGAGAAAGGTGTGACATCAATTTGAATTTACAGTCACAATATAGCAACAAAGAAATTTTCTAGGCATTAATTATCTTGTTAAGTCTGCGCATCTGATTGTGGGAGAAAATAAGTAGAATGGCAATAAAAATATGGTGATTTTTGTAAAGCTTTTTCCAGAATATAGATGTAACTAGGTCCAACAACCAACGAAGATCTCCTTGGTACACAGTGTGTTTTACATATGAAAGACAAGTAGCTTATAATTTGATCCACCGTTACTGTGATATGACATTTGGATGGTTTGGGCAAACTTATTGAAACGGTCCATTACTACCATAACGGCATCATACCCCTCAGATAATAATAACTCCACAATAAACATTGACTGAAAAAAGTCAAGCCCTTCTTCTTTCTGTACTGGTTCCAAAAACTCAGCAAAGGGCAGAAAAAATGGTTTCATCCTGTTGTAATAATGGATTCCTTGTTATACCAAGCAACTTATGCTTAAATTGCATTTCCATTTATATATTCAGTGGATAAAATCCACGATTTTTGCCTTTCCAGGGTGTCCTATGGCTATCCCATCTTGATATAAATTATTTGTCTCCAGGTGAAGAGGTCTAGATGAAATCTATAAGCGGTTCTGGAACATACTAAAATGTCTTTCACGTGGTACCCTTATTAGATCGTCTTGGTTTATTTTATTTGTCAAGGCTTTAAATGTGTTCTAAAGACAGGGGTTGTGACAGGAAGACCCTTCTAAACATACCATACTCCTCTAGTTTATTCATAAAATTGAGAACAGGGCGCAAGTAATTTGAACGGTTATTAAATACAATCTTACTTGAAGGGATAACCAGTTGGGTGATTGGAGCTCTAATTCTTTGGGGTTAAGAGCTAATGCCAGATTGTGACTTAAGGCGTTTGTTAAACCATTCTTCTTGCCTTTTGTGAACTCATAAGAGAACATAAACTGAGCAAGGGGTTCATTCCATTGGGTTAGATGTGTGGTAAGGACATGAGATGCACAGTAGTATAACATTGCCTAAAGGTCAATTTGTACCTATAATGGCTGATAGAAACCAAGTAAATGGTGGCGCCAATACATTTTCTCCGCCAATTCCAGAAGCTCTTTTTTCATAAACAGCGTAGTTCAATTTAGGTAGGAAAATTTTGCAAGAGAAATATCCCACAAGATGGTCAGCTTTATCTGTAACCACTTACAATAGAGCAGCAGAAAAGGCAAAGTTAGAATAATTTATGTCACTATAAACTCCTTACTTGGGTCCATGTGGTGAAGTATAGAGGTAGAAAAAAATGTACTTTTTCAGCCTGAAACGCGTCTTTCAGTGTAGATGACCACTAAAGGATTTAGTGCTACTGGCCTTGTACAAGGATTAGCCAACGCTGGATATTTTAGGAGCTAATTCTTATGGATAATACATTATCAAAAGTGCTTCTTCACTAATCTACCAAGGTTAGCGTGGGACAATCATTCCATATCCCTCATTGTCAGAGTGTTATTATGACCCCGGTTAAACACAAAATTTTCTGAGGATGTGACATAGAATTGAAAAATACACACTTACTCATTGTTAAATGGTTTGAATAAATAGAATATTTATTAAAAATATTATAGACTGGATATGCTAGTTCTAGCTTTAGGTCTAAGTTATTAAATCTGATATTATATGGTCACTTAACAGACTATGAAATTAGTCTAGCTACATGAAAAATTGTGGATTTGTGTCCTTATAAAGCAATTGACATTGTTTGATTTAATGACTAATAATTAAAAGCTCTCATGTTAAGTCAAAATTGGGCTTTAGTGTATTGAATTACAACAGAACTAATTTCCAATTAGTGGTTTAATTTGTATGTGAGCCACACTTCTGTAGTTCATTAGATAGACAGCTTATCCTTTTTCAAGATGCATCAGAATAGGTGTTATCTTAAAACTATTTCCTTAAGCCAAAAGGAATTCAACCACAGAGGTGGAGCTGGGTATCACCAGGAAAACCTAAGATGTGAGTAGCCTCAAAAAGTTTCCATAAGCCACTGGTTAGGTGGTGCAAGAAGAGGAGTTAATAGCGAAGATGAAGCTATAATCAGAAGTAACCCTATTTTAAGCATTGAATATGGACAAAAAGGAAGCTTTTGTAGTTTACTAACAGCTTAAATTTTGTAAAAACTCTTCATATTTAGTACTTTTTGTTGTAACACGTCTAAAACTGTACTATAAAAGATCAGGGAGATTATAGGGATAGTAGGCATAGTATAAGTAGTGACAGTAAAATATAGCCCCCAGTCTTATATTTCTGGACTTTAAAAAACACCATTTGTTGGTATATTGTCTCCATACAATAGCCAGCTGCAACTCCAATATTATAGAAACAATGAATAAACAGCCACAAGAAGAAGCAAAATCTCCAAAACTAGCGCTCATGGCTGGGATGGCAGATGATGAGCACAAAGAGCAGTAGAGCAAACCTAATTTATAAATTTTAAGAACCACTACAGTACCTCTGTGAACACAGAGATGACTGTGTTCTAGATTAACTGTAATGATGTGTCTATAATAACTACTCTGATGAACTTATTTCTCACAAAGAACTGGAGTGGGTAGAGCAGAAGTTTTTAAGAAGCTTATAAATTAAATAAGGCCCAGCAGACAACTGTAGTAGCCTACTTATCATCACAAAACCAAGATGTTCTGTAAACAAGATATCTGTACCACCATCAATTAAGTGTAGCTTAAAATTAAAAGCAACCTAATTGGAATTAAAACATATTTTAATATATAATTAAGATTTTACATCCTACCACTAGAAATTCACATATAACTATTAAACACCATCATGAAGCCATTACTGATTTAGTCACTTTCTCAAGAAACTCATCCAGTCAACTCAAGATTTACATACTTGGTTAGAATCTAATTTATAAGAGTCTGAAACAGCCTAGAGGCAAACCATAACTTGGTCAAATGGTCCAATTACTATTTTAGAATTAGCGCAAGAATTGAATGTCAGATTTCACAATGTGTTTGAGACCTTCCTGGATAAAAAAGAGGTTAGTAAAGATTGGGTCAACAGTGTAACTTGAATTTATAAACAGTCTTTGGATATCATGATACTAAACCATGAAGGCTAAGTGAGAAAGTCATATAATAAATTTTTTAAAGTGGGACAACCTTGGAACAAATATGCTGCTCCAAATAGAGGGGAGGAGAAAGTAATAAGGAGCTGCAACCTAAACCTGAGTACTAGGGGACCTCGTGGCTGGTGTTCCCATTAAAACTAGAGGTGTTAGATGGGTTTTTGTAAGATGTTCAGCGCATATACAAAGATATTGAGGAATAGATGCAATTCTGAGTTGACAGATAGGAAGGGGAGCGAAAGCCAGATCTGTGCCATCCTCTGTAATTGGCGTTAAATTGCATCAAAAAACAGCCAGATGTTGAAGGATTTAATTAGTTTTTTATTTTATTTTTCATTTCATCCAGGTTTATAGCAGAAATATAGATCAAATATATATAGTATGGGTTGTTCACAAGGACAATGTAAAAATACTCACCCAAAGTAATTCTGGAATGAGTGAGTCAATATTGTTTTTTGGGAATTTGTAATTGAGCAAAGATTATTGAGCTCTTGGCCAGGCTCTCAAGGGCCATGCCAATTTCCAGACTAGTCAGGCCTCTGGGCACTTCTTCAACCTGTGAGCCAGGGTGTCAGTTGTGCTGCACACTTTTCAGGGGCTCATGGGTAAAGTTGGGCCTCTCAGCTGTTCAGTAGGCCCCATGTAAGCATCTTAAGTCGTGTGGCTTAGTTTTTAATTGAAGCATTAATGTGTCATGAAGGTCCAATTTTTTGTGTTCTTTCATTATACGGCTGATCATTTCAGTCCAGGAGCTCAACTCAGAATAGAGTTCAGGTCCTCAGTAAGGTATTCCTATACTGAGACCCATGTGCTCCGCATTCCTGGGGATAAGCATGAGTCACAAACTCTCAGTTTTGTTTTCCCCTCATGATGCTGAGAGGGAACAGCCATTCATCTCAATAGATGACCTTGAAGATCTCATAGTAAGGATTGACAATTGGTGGGGGCAATGGGCATTTGGGTTGGCTTCCAGGTATGAGATAAGGGTGTTTCTTGATGTAAGGTTAGCAAGTCTGAGGTCCTAGTCCATGTTGATTCTTGTGGAGTAGGACCAATGGTTTGTCATCAGGGTTGGGCTTGTCATTCTTAATATTTGCTTGCTAAGGATTTATCAGATTGCTTGATGTGGTTAATGTTTCCTAGGCCCTCTTCCACTATTGGGCCATGGAGCAGGCCTATTTTGATCAGGGCTCTCTTGCCACTCCACAACCATGATTGCAGAAATTCCTTGACGCATTCATGGAAATATGAGGAGAAGGGATCAATTGCAGATGGAAACCAGAGTGTTAATAATAGGAGGGATTTTGCGACTGTAACGCTCCTTATGAGCCCATTTTCCTCCCTCTGAGGGTGGTGATGTGGGATGTCAACTATCTAATGAGCCCATCCTTGATACCTGACAGGTCTGGTCTGTTAGGATTCATGGAGATGCCCAAGCGTTGCACTGGATTAACTGAGGGACCACCCCATAATGGCGCCCAGATTCTTCCTGGCTTCTTAATTCTTGGGAGTCTTGGCGGGTGGCTTAGGTGAGGTTTAAAATGCCATAAAGTTGTATACAGTAATCTGTCAAATTTTTCATTTAATCCTCAAAGTCATGACTCTTCTCATTTTACGTTTAATAAATTAAGGTTTTGGTCCTCACCCTTGCTTAAAAATTATTGTTATTTATATTGAATCTTGATTCATCAATATCGAAATTAAAATTTCAAAACATATTAATTATATGTGCTAGTTAAATTGTTGTGCGTTCTGTCATTTTTGAGTAGATTGTGAGACTTGCAATTGGTTGCATTAATTGCTCAAAATTGGAGTAAATTTCTGTGTTTTCACTAATCTCTTGCAACTTAATGACATCATGTTTGACGTTGGTAACCAATACTAAACTGTTTAGCCAGGATGATACTAGCTCACAACTTTTTGAACGCATTTTTGAAAAGATGCAACTTTATGGGTTTTGCTTATGATGTAATAGCTTGATGTCATGTTTCTTTGGGTGACCTCGGCATCAGGTATATAAAGCCAGGTGTTTACCATTCTAGTTACTATCTCCATCTGAGTGAGGGTGATAGGAGTAGAGGTGGATGAAGCCTTGTGGCGATCCTTGAATCAAGTTATAGCTCTTTGGGCCAATTGGGTGATTGATGTGCCACCAACAGGTAGGGATGTCTATTTTCGTTTTTTACCCATGCATTACTAGCTTTCACATAATATTGGATGGTTGAATCATGTGTCTCTAAGTTTTTCATGCTTGCAATACCAATCACTACTTCATCTGCATAGGACAAGGCCTTCAGTGTTGGTTGCATGCGCATAGTAATGCCTTCTAGATCCTCTTCCGCTGCTCACAGTAATGGGTCAAAGGCCAGGTTGTTAAGAAGGGGGATCAAAGGGTCCCCTTGCCTCACACCACATTGAGGAAAGATTCAAGCTGATTGAAATTCAGGGCCTAGGAGTAACATTCTGGTTGTTGTTTGTTTAATGTCCCAGTCTATGAACTTTCATGGCAGGTGTGATCTTTTCATTCAGAAGTGCAGGTACAATCAGTCTGCTTTGTCGTAAGCTTTTTGTTGGTCCAGGAATACTAACGCCCCACTAGAATTTGACTGAGTGACATTGTTGACCATTTTTATGTTGTCCCAAATTCTCCTGCCAGGGAAAACCCATGCTGGTTTAAGAATATGTTGTCTTTAATAATAGAACCCAGACAACATGTCAGAATTTTGACAGCAATTTTATATCAGAATTAATCAGAAAGATTAAACACCAGTTGTCCAGCAGTTGTGGGTCACCATTTTTGTGGAGGAGGATGAGCGGGGCTTCATTACCCCTGGCAACAACCTAGTTTTATCCAGACATTTATTGAGTGCTGTGAGGAGATTATTGCTGAAAAGGACTTGGAATGCGGTGATCATCTCATATGGGATCCCATTAGGTCCTGTGCTCTTCCGCCAGGGGAGAATTCTGATAGCTGCGTTGAGTTCTTCCTTTGTTATTTTGCACTGTGAGGGCTGATGTATCAAGGGTGGGGGTGAGTCCATCTTTAAATAAATCTCTTGATGTCTTGAGGTAAAGCGCCCTTGTTTGAGCATAATTTTGTATAATAATCATGGATAACTTTCACCAGCACCTCTGGAGTGCATGCTACAGTGCCGTCCTGCACAGTCAGTGATTCACGTTGATTCCAGGTTTTCTTGGTGTTGAAATGGAACATGAAGTATCTGATGACTCCTTGCATTCTGCAACGAGCTTTGCCCCCACCTTTAACATGAGCAACTCCTAGGCTTTTTTGCTGAAACCTTGGATTTTGAGGGTCAGTCAAACACATTATTCTCGTCCAGTTGGTATTGTGGCCCATTTGGGGGACATGTTTCTCTAGGTTTTTTGATAGTTGATTGCCTTATGAAAAGATTACTCTTGTGCTTTGTGCCTCCTGGTGGATATGCGTTTTGCGGCAATGACTATTTTGGCCTTTAAGTGCCTCCAGTATGGACAATTTCTCGCTGAGGGGTTTCTCACGTCGTGTAACATAGTTTGTATCACCAACCAGTGGGTAAAGTCAGCTGCACTTACCATTTGTGGGTAGATATTTTTCATTTGGGGCCAGTTTTTGCCTGTGTCTCCAGCTCTAATGAGATCCTTACCAACTGATGGTACAAGTGAGTGATGCTAACTGTTTCAAAGGGTTCTAACATATGTTTTATGGTTGCTGGGATGCAGACAAGGTCAATGCATGTCATTAAAGAAGTTCGCCCTTTTTGATGCATGGCCTCATCATGTGCTCAAGGGTTGGCACTCCCTTTGGGCATTAATAACTCCCATATCAGCCATGAGTGCTGATAATCCCTGGTGTCCTCAGGAGTGGTCAATGTTTGAAGCCATCTATCTGTGGCCCTCATGAGCCAACAGTTCATGTCCTCAAGAAGAATGCTGTCCTTAGAGGTGGTAGTCTGGCCACTTCATTGTAGAAGTTGAATTGTTCACTTTGGGTGTTGGGGGCGTAGATGTTGACTAGAAAGTACTGGTTGCCTTGCCAGATGATGAAGATGGCTAAAACTCTCACCTTTAAGTGATCAGTCAATGATGTGACAATGATGCCCCTGCCTGGTCTGATGATGAACCTTCAGAGGGGGACCAAGTTGAGAAGTTTGAGAAGAGCATTTGGGTCTACTCAGCTTCCTCCCCCCTCAGGCAATGACTTTCCTGGATCGCCAGGGTGTCATCCAGAGAGTTTTTCAAGTGCTGAATTTTTCTGCCCCAGGATTTGATGGCTTTCAGTCCTGCAATATTGATCATCCTTATTTTGATTAAGTTGCCCAATATGCCTAATCAGCCTTAATCTGCTAGCTTTGGGCCATTCAACTCAATTCTATTGTGGTTCAGGTAATCAAGCTTTGAGTTTATGAGCAAGCTTTTGAGCCACCAAACTGAGCCGATCTGAAGCCACACTCTCTCTATTGGTGGTAGGTCCATCATAAAAATATTTTGTATCCTTTATTTTGTGAATTAATCATAAAGGCTATAGGTACGTGGCCAGAGTTAGGGGAAGCTGGCTTGACATGTCACTTTCATTTCTGGCCCTTTCAGGCAGCGTCTGAGCCAGCGTTGTCTCCTGAACATGAGGTTCTGCTGCCTCTTCCATTGTATCTTCTGGAATCTCCCTCAGGATCTCAAACAGTTTGCATCTTCATCTTTTTTGTTTGTAGCTAGGATCTGATTTTCCTTTTTATCTTCCTTAGCTCTTGCTCTAGCCACCAATTTCTTCTTTGCCTTTTCCTCTGCTTTGCATTGCTTGATAGTAACTGTTTAACGATTTACTACCATGTTTCACTCATTTTAATGAGGTTGTTGCCACCTGAAGTTTCCTGAGATGTTCAACGGTTTTGCCCATCTCCTCTGGGTCCTACTCCTCTTGTTGCTTGCCTGCAGAATGACAAGCATGTGCTCTATGACAAGCGCTTGGAAATTCTGGAAGATCGGTGGTGCCTTCTCAGGTGGCAATATGTAGGGGGCTGACGCTTGTTCATCAGGCAAAGTAAATTGCGTGAAGTGAATAAAGTTGGGGTTAGTCTTTACCTCAGGTTTGGTGTTAATAACTATGATAGCCTTCCCATTAAAGTGTTCAGGCATGAGGTGGAATTATAAAGACTCAAACTGCTTCACTCTACCATAAACCTCTAGGCCTTTAATCAAATTCACTTTTATAAAGTCATTGGGGAGATTAGTGTGGTTCTTTAAATGAAATGAAGAGGTTATTTTCCATTTTTCGGTGGTTACAGTGTACCTTGACGCAGTAGGTCACACCTCTTATGGTAACTTCAATAATTTCCTTTGTTACGGTGTCTTCCTGCTCTTCTGTGGCACATCCAATGTTCCTAAATTTTTGAAAAAATTCTTATTTCTTAAAAATTGCATTTTTATAAAATTTATATTTTCAGTTATTGCCAACAAGATCTCAGGGTATTTGACCCCAAAATCCGGTCTTTAACCTCATTCTTAATGGGTCAGGAGGGGAGTGAGTAGTGGATATCATAGTAAAGCATATGTTGGTATAGCATTTGTGAGGTACCCTTCAGCAGGGGCTTGCATTTGGCGTTTTGTCTGGTTTTCATAGCTTAACATGAGCTCCTTGTGGGAGCATTTTATGACCTTGAGAAATGGCATATTGGTGGGGCTACTACCCTTTGCAATATTCGCCCAGGACATCTTCTCAATAGTGTACAGCTTCTTTTCTGTGTTAATTAATGAACCAATAATTTTTGATTTAATTCAGCTTTAACTCTCTACTAGTGATGCTAAGAAGAAAGAAACTTATGAAAGTAGTATCTTATATAAAATGATAATTTTAATAATCACGTTAATAATATCAATTTTTTAATATTAATGAATTTTGTATACAATATCAATGACTAAGCGCCCAAGTTTATGAAGTGAAGATGATTTTATACAGGAAATTAATTAACTTATATTTATTTGGGGAAGGCTGACCATGGGACGGATACTTCTAATACATAACAACAACTGAGCACCAAGATATGTAAGAGGCACCCCATAGGAGCTAAAGCTGCCTCCTGTTGCCAGAGTGAACTCCATTGTAAGGCAGGGGGTATCATGAGAAAAGGCTTGCGCCACTACTGAGCATGTATGAAGGAAAGGGTCTGAGGTAAGGAACCATACAGGGACCAGAACAAAACCAACTGTCATTGGCGGGATGGAAAATGGCCAAACAATTAGGCTTGGAAGTGGTCTATAATATAAAATGTAAGCATTGCAAAGCTTCCTGGAGGGCGGGAGTAGAATCTGAAATAGCATCAAGGACAACCATATGTATCATCCACATAGCAATTGCCACCACTAAGGCGTGGAGGAAAGGGTGTATGGGGAAGTCAAGGAAAAGGCGATGTCCTTAGACAGGCTGAGGGCCTGTGTTTGCTCTTGGAAAAAGATATTCTTAGTCTTGCTCCAGATTGCTTGTGAAGGCGGACACTCTTCCAAGTGGCGAACCAAAGTCCCATATTGATCACATCAAACACAAAGAATGAAAAGTGTTGGATTGCTCCGCGATATGTATACCCACAATAGGCAACGCCACACATGGGAAAACCTTATGGCTGTAAAAGAGGGTGGTGGGTGTACTTCCAGATGTCTTTATGGGTCTCCTGGGGAGTATGGGATGTCTAACATGTCCAGATAGTCCACTCAGGCCATAATTAGGGGGACAACTTGGTACCAAATAGTTCAGAACGGCTTGACCATGGACTTCCTGCATGTAATGAGGAGTAGGGAGACCCCTCTGCAAAGTATAATCACTGACGCTGATCCTCCATTCTGCGCTCCACATACTAAGTAGAATCATTTTAAAGTTGGCAGGGGTCCCATGTGGGCCTACAGCAGATGGGCTTGAGGCCATATAGATAAGAAGAGAATTAGGGTGGTGGGGTTATGGAGGCTGAGGGCGTGGGCAAAGTTGGAGTGTGCCACGTGCAACCAGTGCTGGGGGGAGTTTAGGGTTGGTTACTGAAGAAATCCATGTGCCCAGGATCCTGTATGCTTGGGACGCATAGTTAAGCAAGCCCATACCACCACTTTAAAGTGGGCCAAGGAGGTCTTCCATACGCACAGGGAGAGGGCAACATATCCAAAGCCACCATTGTATGAGGGCATATAAAGAAGCTAAGAAGGAGAAAAAAGGTGATTGCATGGTTTGCAAATCATACTTTTGACAGGATAATAGTGTTGGCAATTACTACTCTACCTGTCAGGATGGTCTGGTGATCCCTTAGGGATACAATGCGCTTTGTAACGTTGGCAAATATGTGGAGTTCCATTACTTAAGTGGCGTACCCACACGCCTCCAACCATACTCCCATGTGGCGCACCAGGACATCAGTAGGTCTGGGAACAAAAGGGAGCATGAGAGGGGTGAATTGAGGTGGCCACCTGGGTAATCTGAGAAGAGACCAAGAAGCTGGATCACTCTGATTGAGGGACTCCAGAGACCAGCGGTTTTGGTATCTACCATGGAGAATACTCTCAGTTTTGGATTTGTTGAGGGAAGCGTGACTGACCCTGGAGTACCTCCGGATAAGGGACTCCAATGCACGTGCATCATGGTTGCTAGACACCCCAACCACACAATTTTCAGCAAATTCAAGCATCCTAACTGGTGCTTGGCCTTGCACATGGATACCAGTAAGGCGTGCATTTGCACTGCTGAGAAGCAGGTTAAGGCTGCAGTTGTATAATAGTGGGCTCAAAGGGTCCCCTATATGGAGACTCTTTTGAGAGTGAACCAAATAGGTGAGGAAACCTGTCCCTTCACTGCCATTGTTGCTGATTTGATGATAAGCATTTCCCAACTGATGGACCATGGGGGAAGTGGAACTAATGAAGGAAGGCCCTAAGGTAGTTCCAGTTGACCCAACATACGCTTTTTGTTGGTACTAAGAATGCAAGCGCCCCAGTAGCTGGGGATTGGCAGACATTGTCCACAGTATGAGTATTGTTCCAGATTGACCTCTTGGGGATAAAGCCAAATTTCTCAGTGGAAAATTTCTCAAATGCAATTTCCCCTAGGCGGTTAACCAATATTTAGTTAATAACTTAGTATCAGTGATAGTGAGGGAAATAGAGCGCCATTTTGCTAAATCTAGCTTATCCCCCTTCTTAAACAAAGTTACCATATAAGCCCCTTGGCCCCACCAAGAGGAGATGTGTCTCTGAGTGACATTTGTTCACTGAGGCTAGCATTAGGGGGGATATTTATATTAAAATATTTTTGTAGAGCTTGTATAGACTCTCGTCTGGTCTTGGGCTCTTCCTGTGCAGCGCACCACAGATGGCATACCAGAATTTGTTGCAGTTATTAATATTTATGAGCTCCAGATATCGGGAAATGGTGTAAATGTGTGCATCATTAAGAAAATTGTCTATTTTGGTAGGATTAACTTGGTCAGCCCTTTACAACTTGAAGTAATATTTTTGAATTTTAGTAGATTTTTTAGCTGCATTTCTGCAATGGAATTGTCTGAGCGCCTCACCTGTGTGCAGTCCAAGTTTTGGCATAAGGTGGAAAATTGGAGGAAAAAGTAGGTGGAGCATTTTTTGCTATGGTGATGTTATTTGCCTTATACTGAACACAAACATGATGATTGTGTTGTCTGATCAGCGAGTTAAGATGGGCTGATACTTAAGCCCATTTATGACCTCAAGAAGTTCTGTACCCTGCCCTGAGTACATTATTCTCCAGTTGGTCCACCTCCGCCAAGGCGCGTTAAACAACTGCAAAGGAAGCCCAAGAGCATTGTGACAAGATTTGGCACACTTGGGAGATTGCGTATGCTTTAAATGTTGACCAGATTGACAGGGGATCGGCTCAGAAAGGAGCTGCTAAATCCTGTGTTGAAGTGGCGGTGTCCATCCAACTTAAAAGTGAAGGTAATGTGAGATCAATGAGGCTAGGTTAATCCATTATGTGCCTGTGGCGCCAGGCTCAACAGAGTAGATGACACCAAGACCATCCTGTGGTCAGAGATATCTATTTTCTTCACTTTGAAGTGCAAGATCTGGAAGCAAAAATTCAGTGGGGCAATAATGAGATCTATGTGGGACATAGATATCAGCTGCCCATTGCACACATATTGATGAGAGATGTTGGGTAATAATGGCGCTTGCTTGTGGATGGTATCAAAAAATCCCGAGGTGGCTTTAAAAACCTAAAGTTTAATATGCCCCTGCAGTGGGGTAGGCGCGGAAGGCCAGCAATTGGTGGTTGGGTTTTCCCAACAGTTTAGGTCGCCAACCACAAATAATTTATAGGGGAGGGGAAGAGAGGCCACAGCAAAGAGTAATTTCTGGAGAACCCATGTACAGGTCAGGGTGTAGATATTAACTATTGTATACACTTCAGCGCCCCATGAAAAGGGCACAACCAGCACGCATCCATCAAGAAAAGTTATTTTTCTAAAGATTTAAATTGTAGTTCCCATATAAGCACCTGCAGTGCGGCATCCAGAAGGATTGGGAGGGTAGGAGCATGGTTACCCATGCGTCCTTGGCACCTTGCAGACAGTGGGTTTCCTTAATTGCCAGGATGTCCACAGGTACATTACTTTAAGTAAACTCAGTTTTTTGCCTGGGACGGAGAGGCCTTGAGTCTGGCAATGTTTAACGACCCTATTATGAAGAATACCCCCATCACTCCTTAGAGGTGAGAGGAGGGCCCTTCAGGACGTCGTTATGTGCTGCCATGCAAGCTCAGCCTTTGTTTTTTTAGTGCGTATTTGAAGCAGGAGTATCACTAGGCGTATAGGTATTATCTTTGAGGGCAGCTTTAGATGTAGTTTTGGTTTTTTGTATAAATTTTTGAGCTTTGCAATTTTTTGAGCTACCAGGGATTTGTAATGCATCATTAAGTTTGGTCAAAAAAATTTCCCTAAAAACTTGCCTAATTTTAGGTTGGAAGTTCTGCTTGCATTTGGTGTGCAGGAATCCTGTGGTTATGTACCAAGTGCATTTTGTGGGTATGAGGACTGGGTTCCTTAATCTGATTAAGTGGTAAAAAAGGAACTCCAATAAAGTGAAAAATTCAGCCTGGTTGGCTTGATTCTGGGCAAGGGGATGAAGGAGGCCAGTGTGGCAGCTGCCTTAGCCTGCACTTGGCGTTGTTGTTTAGCTTTTTTGTTCTTGTGGGGACACAGGTTTTACCTGGATATAACACTCCTGATTGCCCCATGGGAAGGCGACACAGAGTCAGATATGGGTTCACAGTGGCCAGCTCCCATTGCTTCTGAGAAATTCTCATTTTAATAATTCCCTCTCTGGTGGATCAAGTGCATAACTTGTGGTCAAACGCATGATAATGAGTGCAGAAGGGTGGTGTGCTGTTAACCAAAACCTGGAATGGTTGAGTTTGTTTCCCATTAATGGTGAGAGTAATGGTGTGTGGAATCTGAGTTAAATTTTCAGCTACCCCTGAGAATGGGGTGATCATCACAATAGCTTAATCCATGCTGAGTTCAGGAATAAGCAAAAAATACTTTTTGAAGGAGCAAATTTCCTCATAGCTTTGAAGTCCTGCTTGGAGATGGCTTTGAGGACTTCACATTTAGTAGTCATGAGGAGAAAATTGAATGTGACATAGGCTTGTTTTAATTTAGTCCAGTGCGTGCACTTGTTTTGACCATCCATTGACCATCTGGGAAATTGACCACTATGTGTACCTGTGCAACAGCATCTTCTGCTTGCACTGTCTCAAACCTGAGATTCAATCATCCATGGGTCATTGAATGCAGTGCTACATAAACAACTTCTAGAAAGTGGGTGTGTATGTCACCGCAGAATTTCTCCCAGAGAGCTGTTAAATTTATGTCCAGAAAATTTGGACCCAAATTTCAAAATGATATTGGCTGTGAGTGCAGATTTTGAATTATTGGTTGCACTTAACTTGTCATTCCAAAATTTTTTTGGCAAAATACTCACCATGATTTTTTGTTGAGGCCACTGGTGTCTCTGGGGCGTTTTCTAACTTTAAGCAGTGCAAACACAGACCCTGTATTTTCAGCACTCTTGCCCAACCCTTACCCAACATTGAACGCACACTCTTCTCCTCTTGCATATTATCAAGCTGTAGTTGTCTTTACTAAAATCAGTTGCAATTGGTGATTGCAAAGTGAAAGAAAAATTTAAAAATAAAATATTGTGATACATAACTTGAGATTCAATTTAATAAATATAAGCAATCTCAAGACTCAGTGGTATATTGAGTTGTCAGATTAATGAACTTAGTGAAAATATTACTATGTGATTAAATAAAGTTACTCTACATGGATCAGTGAACAATTTAAAAAAAATAAAGAGAAAGATTAAGCAATCTCCAAACTTTAAAGCAAACTTCTAGTCAAAAATGAGGTAATTAAGAATTATATATCAAATCCAAGGCAGCATGGAATGAGAGTAAAATGTTAACTGGTGTACTAAAGATTTGAACGATGGTCAATGCCATTGTAGCCAGAAAATTCAAATAGTACCGATGCTTTTGAATATTATGAGGGTAAAAGTTTTTGGTGGTCATTACAGAAGTCAATTTTAAGCCACCTTAGCAAATGGCAAATAATATTTTTCCCTGGCCAACCTCAAGCTCTTCTACCCAGAGCGCCACGCCTCAGAGTTCTGAGACACCTGAAATGAGTCAGACAAGAAGTAGTCAAAATCAACTTGGAAGAGCTAAGACAACTATAAGCCTTCAAATCTTCCTACATCTGACAAGAACAGAAGTGTGGTCACTTTTGGAAAGTTATTTTTATTTGAAATATAGATTCTAGTGATTATAATAAGGTGAAATCCATCATCAAGTGTTTGAAAAAGTGGAGCATTAGAATAAATGCCACATTTAGACAATAGCCTTGTTTAGGATGAGGCCAGAGAGGTCATCATTGTGAATTTGGAGGCTTTAAACATATTGCAACTCAGAAAGACAATTTCAAAAATATCATCTTTAAGAAAATTAAATGATTGCCAAATTTGCTGATCAATCTTATCAAGTGGATCAGGTTCTCCTAAGCCAAGACATTAATTTAATATTAGTGGTAAAAATCATTGTGATGTGCAGTGCAACCTAATCTAAACTTTATTAATACCCTACTTACAGTAATTGTTCAGAACCTTGTAACATTAAATTGTTTACTTATGCTGATTCTCTTAAATATTTGAACCTATAACACTGGCACCAAACTTAAAGTTGTAGGCACCTCTAGGAAACCCTTTTTATAGCAACAAAAAAGAATTTTAAATATAATCCTATGAAAATGATCATTCAAATTTAAAAATAATGAAAATGTGATGTGACCAAATTTGAGATTGGCTTGCTAAAAATTTAAATAAAAAGAATACTGTCAGCATTGTTGAATGACAAAGCCAAAAAAAGAAAATTCTTTGAAGCTGCTCAAAGTTGGATTTGGTTATTTCTAATAAATATATAGCAAGGGCCCAGAACTCTTATAATGGCTAAGTCTTGATGAAAAACTATAGTAATGTCTTAGAAATAAAAAACGTAAATTAAATTAGATAAGCAAAAAGATATATATCAGCTTTTAAGCTTTTGATATCTCTAGGGAACTAGGGGTTTTTAAACCAGAATGCTCTCTTTTGGACCAATGATTAAGATCTCCTTGAGCCTCAGAAAGTGATCATGGATGGAGCAATTTTCTTTGTGTTAAGGTAGTCTTCTAGAACATTCATAGTGATCTCTTTATCACCTTGGTATTCAGTTAATTCTAGATCTTTCTTCCCTTTATCCTTTAGTTCAGGGGATGATGTCTCCAAAAATTTGATTTTGATCAAAGCATTAGTAGTGAGGCAGGTATCAACTTCAACATTAATAAATTTGTTTTATCCCTGGTTTATGTTCTTATAATGCCCCCTTCAAGGTCATGTTAAGGGGTACAAAAGCTCTGAGGAATTGCTCATGTACCTGGTTGAAAACAATGTCCTCAAAATTAACAATGAATCTTATGACTTGCATTTATATGAGCTTAGTAAGTCCTGTACCAGGAGGAAGTGATCTTGTTAATTTCTTCTCTGGGGCAATGGTGGTAAAAATTACCTAATCTCCTGGTTGATACACTGGCAGGGAGTTTCGTCATAAGTTACTTTGACAAGTATTTTTGGTTGTGGTATGCACCAAAGCATCTATGGCTAGAGACTTTAATTAGACAAACTTCATCAGTTAGGCTCTTAGTGTGATTATTAGGTCTTGGAAGTTGCCAAAGGTAGTATAGGTTGCATACTGGTTGGTAAAAAAGGCTTCCTGCTATAAAGTGCCTTGAAAGGGGGCATCTTTATTACCTAATGTTAGCTGACTCAGTATAAAATTAAAGCACTTGATATAAATATATTTTTCATGATGAGTTGGTAGTAGCTTTTTTATCTTATTTAAATAGAAATTGCCATTAACCCTCTCTGATGCTCCATTCATGGAAGGATTTTAGGGTGTCAAGAAAGAATGGTGCATGTTGAATAGAGTGGTTTATACCCCTAAGCACCTCTGAAGTGAAATTTAGGCAATAACAGATAAGGATACCCTTAGGATACCATGTTGTGTAAAAAGATATCAATTTAAGAAAATGGCGGTTTCCTGGGAAGTGGCTGTAGGGACAGATATTGCTTCAATTCATTTGGTGAGTTAGTCCATGGCCAATATTACATATAAATGGCCAAGGACTCCTTTGGGCAATGAACCTCTAACGTTAATGCTTCATATATGAAACAGATGAAGGAGCAACTATTCATTGCTGAAATTTCAGGTGAGATTTTTCATATGGTGACAAGTAATACATGCAACCAAAACAACTTTAATTAAGCTGAGCAAACTATCCCATAATTATTAAGACCTCAACAATTAAAGGTTTTTATGTACCTCCCCATGCCAGTGATAGTATGACCCTTCATAACAATATTGTTTAGTGAGAGGGAAAACATAAGGAAGTTATTTCTTATTTACTATTTTATATAGCATACCTTCATTATTGTGCGTTAGTTGCTCTCCACTTGAGCTCATTCTAGATTCCATGGTTTATAGATGCCACAATATAAAACAACAGAGGAGATCATATTAGAGGTCTAAATGGATAAAACAGTCAGGACTATCAATAGGAAAGGCTATCAGCATTTTGGTGCACTATATGTTGAAATTGGTTTGACTGACCAAATATGTTATTTTATAACATTTAGTAGCATACTTTGACTAATGATTAGATAGTGGACTCAATTAGCCAGCATACTTGCCTCAGCGCATGGGCCACGTTTTTATATGTAAAAGCATAAGGTAGAGGGTTACTGTTGATAAAATTCCTAAATTCTTACCAGCGCATCTCTCATTCCTTAAACTTGTCAGCCATTGATGCTGTGGCCTCGATCACCTTAATATTTTCTTATTTATTCAGTGTATTCTTACATGTTGCCTCCATCCCAGCGTAAAGCCATCAGTAATAGGGTCCTCATAATTAACAGAGCCATCCACCAAAAAAATTGACTAAGTTTAATGGACTACATATTTTTTAGTATTTACTCCAAGCTTTGCTTTTTGCTTCTTTGGCCCAATTCATATATCATCCTTTTAGTCTACTAATTTTGGAGTGCTTCTTAAATAGATAAGTAAAGCAGTAATGGGAGCTCTAGTATAATGAGCAGATTTTAAGAGAATCACCAATTACAAGGGATTATTTATTTTAAAAACTTGTGAGAGCCTACTAAGAAGATTATTAGAGCAAGTACTAGAGCCATATGCAGTACCTGATACTACATTATACTTTATTATCTAATTTCAAAAGCCCCATTATTGAAAATAAGTTTTTGTGTTGCTTTTAGTCAAGGCTTCTGTTATCAAATAGTACCTTTGTAATATGTGTAAATAATCTGCACAGTTAGAATCTGACGCCCTGGACTTATTTCAACATTTAGTGCTCACTACAGGGCGCACATTTTGTTTCCATATACACCTTTTTTAGCAAGTGTGAACTCTGAAAATAAATAAAAGACTACCTTCTGTGATGATACAGGATATTCCTGACCATCACATTGTTAATATTAGAATTAATAATAACAAACAAAACAATAATTTTAATGATAATAAGATAAAAACCACCAAATTAGGGCAAAATTTAATATTAAATGAAGGCCCTTGTACCACCTTAAGGGATCTGATGAATCTGAGCTTGAGAAATTTGAAAAACATCAATAACTGATCTGACAATAATGTCAGATTTCCTCCAAACGTGGGCCTCAAAAACCCCTATTTATAGGTGTTTTGAATGGAGTAATTTTCAAGCAAATGGAGTAATTCATCCATTTTGCATATAAAATTGATCTATAAAAAGGGATCCCAAATTTTTATCAAAAATCAATTTGATCAAAACAAGATTGTCAGGCCTAAAAATATACCTTCCAAATTTTGATTATTGACAGTGATTATCAATTGTCAATAATCACTGATAATTATCATATTTTTATAACCATTATCTAATAATTTAATCCTATGTTTAAAATCATAATTATCAATTATTTCAGACTAATAATTTCATAAGACTTAAAAAAGTCTAAGAAATTATTATTTGCATACTATAAAAAAGAAATGAGTAGAATTTTTTTCCTTAAGTCTGTGTTCTTACTCAGTTGGCTCAATAAACATCTTAATAAAAATTATTTTAATTTTTTAATTTTATTGAGTAATATACTATGATGAATGCCTTTCTCCAGGACATTGAACTCAGTCAATTAAGGGATTCTCTATTGGCCCTCACCTGGAGTCAAGGATCATTGTTAGGATTAAGTATTATCCTAACCATTATCCAAGGATGGCTTCAACCTTATCATAGTGGAATACGGACTCACAGAGCACTATCTGGGGTTTTATCTATTTGTGGACTATTACATGGGTGGTATTGCCTAATTCTTTTGTCCATTACTGGAAAGAACCGGTCTGTTACATTACACAGAATTCATCTAGTTTTTGGTCTGTGGTGAGAGTTTCAAGGGAGGTGCCTGTTCAACCTCTCTTACCTGCCTGGTATCAGCATTCTCCTACCATGTTGATGATCATCTTTACGTTGTTATTTCTAATGCATGAGATCTATTGGATGATGAAGGGATGCATTTCAAGTCCTGTCAACTTGAAGCAGATACAATTCAAGTTAGTCCTATTCAGTCTATCCTGGGAACCTTAACTTTAGAGAAAATTCATGAAGTTTTTGACAAAGTGCGTTTCCAAGGTCGCTTATCTAAGACACAGGGAGAAAATCCTACTTTTGCTGATCAGATTTCTTAAGTTTTGAATGAGCTACCTGATAAGTCTGCCACTTGGATCAGACATCTCCTGGATAAACAGAAGAAGCTGTTTGAAACACTGGATGATTGTTTTCAGTTAATTGATTAAGTGGCATGTCCTGATGAAGGTTAAAATGTGGCATGGTCAGCTTTGTTGTTAACAACTCAGGGAAAGGGGTCCGTAGAAGAATATGCACATTCATTCTGTCCACTTGCTCATGCAGCAAAGGTTGTTCCCTCAAATCTTCCATGGATGTTTAGACAAAACTTACACCCAGACCTTCTTTCAGCCTTGGCAGCAACGCTTATTGCTGAGGATTTGGAGGAGGAGATCCGTTGTGCTAGGAATGTAGAGCACCATCTTATAATTGCAAAAACTAAGCGGGATCTTTTATATGTCCAAGGGTACAAGAGTGTAAAAGGAAAGGATTTTCGCTGTGGAGAGTCTGAACCCCTACGTCTCACCAAGCATCCTCAAGCAGAACAACCTGCGCACTCTAAAGAAAACCATGAAATGGTTGCCATAACCAACACCCTTGGGTCTGTTCAGACTAGTTCAGAGAAAATTGCATCATCTGCTCTAGTCTATGAGACTCATGCCAATAAAGGAGACTCTGCACATTACTCCTATTTACTCCTTCCACTTAAATTAGTCAATGGTCAAAACCATGAATAAGTGACAGCTTTAGTAGACACTGGGGCCAATGAGAACTACATCCAAATTGAGCTTGCACAAAAATGGAACCTGCCCTTAAAAAAGGCTGGTAAAGTGTCTCTAGCGGATTCTACTAAGACTGCTGTGTCTTGGAGGGTTGGAGGACGGCTCCAAATCGGTCAAGGGGAATGACTATTTGATGAGAGCTTCTGCACTCTAAATCACCTTCCTTATCCTGTGGTGTTGGGAATGAAATGGTGGCACCAGTTCACACCTCAGTTTAATATACTGACCAAAGAGGTTACTATTAATCCCACGGATTCCCTATCCCTTCAATGGAAGTTCACAACTTGTGAGCCCACATCATCCAGGCTTGGAATTTCGTCTGAAGAAGTCACTGACAATGCCTTGCCCAAGGAATATGTTGAGTTTGACAATGTATTTGGTCCTCAAGAACTACCCAAGTTTGATGCTTGTGGCCCATTTCCTCTCATTTCCAGTTCAAGAAGGACTCAGAATTACCAAGAGGATGTCCTATCTATACGTTGAACCAAAGATCAAGGGAAGCATTAGAGAAATACATTGATACCATACTGAAATCTAGATCAATTGTTCCCTCCAAATCTTCTGTGGTCTCTCCAATCCTGTTAGTACCTAAGGCTAGTGGAGATCTTAGGCCTTGCATAAATTTCTGCAAACTGAATGAGGTGACTGAACCAGACTCTTATCCACTACCGCTCTTGGAGAACATTTTGCCTATGATCTCCGGAAGCACTTGGTTTACCAAGTTGGACTTAGTAGAGGCCTTTCATCAAGTACTGGTGCACCTGGATCATCAGAAATTCATGACATTTAAATGCCACCGGGGAATTTTTGAATATTGGGTGATGCTTTGGACTAAGAAATGCCCCAGCTGTGTTCCAACGGCTAATTGATCATGTGCTCCATGACTTATTGGGATGTTGTTGCATTGCCTATATGGATGATATATTAGTGTTCTCTAAATCAGAAGAACAACACATTGAGGATGTCAAGTCTGTCCTGAAAGTCATTCAAGATGCAGGACTCAAACTAAAACCCTCAAAATGTGAGTTCCACAAGTCATCAGTAACGTTTTTGGGGAACGTGGTTTTCAAAGAAGGGCTGGCGATATGCCCTGACAAGCTTAAGGCCATCAAGGAATGGAAAGCTCCAACGGATCAAACTGGGGTGAGAAGTTTTTTAGGAACGGTCAACTTCCTGAGAAGGTTTTCTAAAGATCTTTCCACAGTGGCAATACCCCTAACTATATTAATGGGGAAGGTGCCCTTCCAGTGGGGTTCAGAAGAAGAGGAAGCTTACCAAGAAATAAAAAGAAATCTTATTGAAGCCCCTGCCTTGGCTCATGCAGATCCAGAGAAGCCATTTATACTTGAAACTGATGCATCCAACTGTGTGATTGGTGCCGTTCTTCTGCAACAAGGGGAGGATGGAAAAGAACATCCCATCTGCTACTACAGCCATAAAATGCAGCCTGTGGAAACTAACTACCCTATTTATGATAAAGAGTTATTAGCAATAGTGGCGGCACTCCAGGAGTGGAAACACCACTTGATGTATGCCCATTGGCCTATCATTATTCAGAATGATCATAAAGCTCTGGAGTTATATAAAAACCACAATGGATAAATCAGAGACAGTCTCACTGGCATCTGGAGTTATCCAATTTTGTATTCAAGATTGAATACCGCCCAGGCAAAGAGAATTTACTCTCAGATCTTTTAAGCCTGGATCCAGGGTTATCTTATACTCCACATGAGTTAGATAAATTAATATGGCCACCATGTTACCTCCTGACATCTTTGCATTAATTAAAGATGGAGCCTGGGGACTTAATGGAAGAATACAAATTGCCCAAGGGAAACTAAATTTGGGAAAAAGCTATTACAGGAGTTGGTTAATGGACCTTCACCCAAATTCAAAGATTTCATTAAAGAGGTGAATGGGATTCACTACTGGGGGAAGATATGGGTTCCCACTAAGAACTTACAGAAGGAGGTTTTAGAGGCCTGCCATAACCATCCACTGGTTGGACATCTGGGAATTACTAAAACCCTAGAACTTATCACTAGACACTACTCCTGGCCTGGGATAGTAAGACGGGTTAAGGAGTATGTGGGTCAATGTCTGACTTGTGCCTGGGTCAAGCCTCAGCGCAAACTTCCTATGGGGAAGCTAATGCCCTTGCAGAGACCCCACAAACCTTGGTCATCCATTAGTGTGGATTTTATCTCTTCTTTACCTAAGTTCAGAGGATTTGATGCCATAATGGTTGTTGTTGACCGTTTAACCAAGTATGCAGAGTTTATTCCATGTTCCACCCAGATCACGTCAAAGGGAGCAGCAACTTAGTTTCTGGAGAAAGTTTTGTTCTTGCCATGGAGTACCCAAGAAATTAATTTCTGATTGAGGACCCCAGTTTGTATCAAAATTTTAGAACCATCTATTGGACAACCTACAAATCAAGCCTTGTCAATCCTCTGCTTATCATCCCCAATCGGATGGTCAGACAGAGAGAGTAAATCAGGTGCTTGAACAATACCTTCATTTTTATGTGCCAGGCCATCAGACAGACTGGAGGGATTGGTTAGGAATAGCCCAATATTCATATAACAACTTGGTTCATGAATCAACTGGAATGTCCCCCTTTTTTGAAGATTATGGATTTCATCCAGATCCTTGGAACCCTTCAATGGGAGGTCAGAACCCCGCAGCAGATGAGATTTCCAAGAAGGCTATGGAAACTTTGAAACTCTTAAAGCAGCGTTTGGATCAGGCCACAAAATCCCAAAAACAGAAGACGGACAAGAAAAGATGGGACAATCTAGGAATTAGAGTGGGAAGTTATGTGTTGATTCACTCTTGGAACTATAATACCGGAGTTCCACATAAAAAGTTTGGTCCTGTATGGATTGGTCCATACCAAGTGATTAAACAAGTAAATCCAGTGGCTTTTGAGTTATCATTACCAGAAGGATCAAGAGCACATCCCACTATCCATATTTCTCAACTCAAGTTGTTAAAAGGGGCACTTCCAGAGAAAACTTTCCCCCTCCAACCTGCACTGTGTAAAAATCCTGAATATGAGATTGAGGAAATATTAGACAGCAAAGTGGTATGGGGGCAACGCAAATTTCTGGTCAAATGGAAGGATTACCCCCATTGAAGAATCTACATGGCAAACAGCTGAGGATTGTCACCATTGTCCTGAGAAAATTAGGGAATTTCTTGCCTCAAAGGGGGTGATGTGACAGTACAGGATATTCCTGACCATCACATTGTTATTATTAGAATTAATAATAACAAACAAAACAATAATTTTAATGATATTAATAAGAGAAAAACCACCAAATTGGGGCAAAATTCAATATTAAATGAAGGCCCTTGTACCACCTCGAGGGATCTGATGAATCTGAGCTTGAGAAATTTGAAAAACATCAATAACTGATCTGACAATAATGTTAGATTTCCTCCAAACGCGGGCCTCAAAAAAACCCCTATTTATAGGGGTTCCAAATGGAGTAATTTTCAAGCAAACAGAGTAATTCATCCATTTTGCATGCAAAATTGATCTATAAAAAGGGGTCATAAATTTTTATCAAAAATCAATTTGATCAAAACAAGATTGTCAGGTCTAAAAATATACCTTCCAAATTTTGATTATTGACAGTGATTATCTTTTTTTTAGTACTAGATGGTCCCAACCCAAGGGGGATTAACAGTGATTATCAATTGTCAATAATCACTGATAATTACCATATTTTATAACCATTATCTAATAATTTAATCCTATATTTAAAATCATAATTATCAATTATTTCAGACTAATAATTTCATAAGACTTAAAAAAGTCTAAGAAATTATTATTTGCATACTATAAAAAAGAATTGAGTAGAATTTTTTTTCCTCAAGTCTGTGTTCTTACTCAGTTGGCTCAATAAACATCTTAATAAAAATTATTTTAATTTTTTAATTTTATTGAGTAATATACTATGATGAATGCCTTTCTCCAGGACATTGAACTCAGTCAATTAAGGGATTCTCTATTGGCCTCTCACCTGGAGTCAAGGATCATTGTTAGGATTAAGTATTATCCTTACCATTATCCAAGGATGGCTTCAACCTTATCATAGTGGAATGCGGACTTACAGAGCACTATCTGGGGTTTTATCTAGTTTGTGGACTATTACCTGGTTGGTATTGCCCAATTCTTTTGTCCATTACTGGAAAGAACCAGTCCGTTACATCTTCTGACAGAAGTAGCGCACCATTTGGATGCTGAAATGGATGGCCGCCAGAACCAGCTAAATCATCTAGATAATATTGTTCAATTATGAGCTGAATTGAAGGCCCACGCTGGCCTAATTTCTGATATCATATTAGGTCATGTTTTTCAAATCATAAACTTGGGACAGCAAGTAAGGTCCCTCAAGAGTGAAGTTATGGCTTTAAAGCGGACTTTTAGTCCTATAACCTCATATTTGTTACTATGAAAATTACGTTGCAGATGGAACACAACCATCTTTAAAATTAATGGAAAAATTTAAGCTAGAAGTTTGACAGAACAATTGCCAGTGTCATCCAGGTCAAGTTACTTGGGGAACCCTTCAGACGTATTTTGATAGTGAGTGTGATGGGGAGTGAGTTAAATGGAATTAATATGCTTGTTAAAACTGGGAGCTGATATTGACTTGATTGAGCACCAATTGTTAAATTTTGGGACACATTTCCTCTTTCTGGACAATAGCTTGCTTCAGCTCCCTGGTATAACTGCACAGGTTCCTTGTATGTGTGTTGTTTAAATAGTTATTAATAAATTATAATGGCGTTAGTATCATGAAGACTACTACTCTCGTTGAGTTTCTGATAGACAAGATAATCAATAGGTCAACAACACCTGGTGCTTGTCCTAGTATTGAACGATAATTTGATAAATTGGTAGGGACTTCTTACCTCTTTAGTAAAACTTATATCACACAGTTCAGAGGTTCTTCCCATAACTTTCTATCACTCAGAGTCTTCAGAGATCACAACAATAATATAGACAAGGGATTTTTTGTCCTTCCAACTTTAATCAAAAGAGAAAAACAGTCTATAATATCTAAGACTTTATTTTGATCAAATTTAAATGTTATGCTCTATTTCAAAACCATGGGGAATTTGTGAGAAAATTCATCTCAAAGCGCTTCAGTTGGTGCCCCAAATGGAAATGGTGGCTGTCACCAATAATTTAACCATCCAGGGTCGCACAAAATGATGATCTTCCTCATTGAATTAATCAGATTTTCCCCCTACCTAACCGTGACCTCTTCTGAGGTGAAACTGAGACCATGAAAAATTTTTGCTCAACTTTTATTAAATTATCCTCATTTGTTAACTACCTGCTTAGGTAATGGGCCTTTCACCCATAAATAGCAGATTTTATCAAGTAAAGTTTAGCTTTCAATTTGCTATACTACAGGCGGAATTACTCTTCAGTAACTATAAAATTCCTGGCTAATTATTTAACTAAACTTAATCAACTCCTATGAGTCAAATAAGTTATCAATAATAAGATTGACTCACTAATCACTTTGTTTATTGTTGAGGATCATCCCCAACAAAACACTCATAAATATGGTAGATTGTAATCTGGAGGATCAATAAAAATTCACTGAGAATATTTCTCTAAGCAATAGTTACCATATATACAGTCAATAACTTCAACTTTCATTAGCTGGATGAAACCCCTTATTGGACAATCAAGTAAATCATACTCAATGAAGCTGGGTAAGGTAGCAAAAGTCTCAACACATCCCCCTGCTTGACCATATTATTCAGCAATGAAGATTTTCAGGGCATACTCCACTCTGATTCTGACTATGTCCGCCAGAATAATTTCAATTTGGAGTGCTCTTGGTCTATCTCCATTCCTAGCTCAATGCATCTCAAGTTAGTCCTGCTTCTTAGCACATTTCCATTTCATGTACTACTTGCTGCCACCTCCACAGAGCATGGTTCCCACAGCCACATGCTGTGCCAGCCTAACTGGGGTGTTCTTACCAATAAAAAAGTCTGAAAAGCTTGTTTTCTCCCAGGTCATGGTTATACAACACCTTGTCATTTAAAGAATCATGTGTAGCCTCTCTGATTCCTGTTGTCTTGTATTCCCCAGGCTAGGCTTCATTCCTTAAGGGACTACTCCAAGAAAATACAGTTTCAGCCCTTCCTAATTCTTCAATTTGTTTGCTTCTTTTAACATCTTGGGACTACTTATGGCAGACACAGTTTCAACCAAAGTGGTCCTATAATCTGTTTGATTCTTTCAGCGCCTCAGTACTACTCACAGTGGACCCAGTATAAACCCAAGTTGTTCCTACCAAAAACATAAGGCACATCACCAGATGCTTTTTGATGATGACAAAATAAAAATTGAAAATTAATAAATTTAATTATATATTTTATATAATTTTCTCATTAATTTTCTGTCAGGAGGGTGTCTATATCTTTCCAGTTCCCAGTGTGGTGGTGAACGGTGCACAGGCCCAACGCAAGGGAACTAGTCATTAGTTTAAAGGAAGGATAGCCCATCAGAGGATGCTTGAGCTAAAAGTGAAATAGGGAGAGGGTGGTTAAAATGTACACATTAATAAAGATCAAACAAACAGCAAGATTTGACTTTTTCCCAAAGGGGCGTTCATAACCAAGCATCTAACAAGGCTAGGTTGCACGGGTGCCTCAGACTGTAGGGAACCTGGTTGGCCCAGCGGTGTACCTGATGCTATTGTAATTTTGAAAGCAAATAAATCAGATAATGTGACGCAAGGCCTCTTTGAAGAGTTCCATGCACATCTTTGCCCAAGTCAACATAAGAAAAAGTATAAAACTAATGTGTGTTTTATTAAAGGGAAGATGACTGACTAGAATAATTGGTCTCAAGCAAACATATTTAAACCAAGTTGGGGAAATATTGATTGGAGAAAGTGTTACTAAGCCCTGGTGCACCAATAAGTGCACACTTCCATCTGACTGGGTAACTTATTTTAAAATCAACTGAACTCAAGTAGTAGACTATAGTTGAGCCTGACCCAAGTTAGTAATATTAAAAATTAAATGGGTTTTGAACCCCTTTCACTGATTAACCAAATAGAACCAAGGTAATTCAGGTGGTAGCATGTCCTTTTTAGCGCTATGCCATTATACAGGGCTGGGAATGTTGCACTTCCTTTGAACCAAAAACATGGGCATACCTGGCCTGTACCCAGCGTTGGTTCAATGTGTGCCTCAAGTCAGGAAGGTCCTGAAGTTTAACCTTCTTAGGCTCTTGGCGCCCAGCCTTGTCCTGGCAATTTTTGTAATGAACGAGTTCATACCAATATCCCACAAGAGAAATTGGGAAGTAAGAGCCGCATAACTGACTCTACTAGGGACCAACTCACCAGAGCCAATCCCCAAACCCATACGCTTAGTTCCGCCATTGCCATGTGCCCTCAGATCCCTGTCCACACGCTGTAGGAGGATACTGAGTTGCACGCCAATGCCATACCATGCCCACTATTGGAGCCCATGTCTTCCAGTCTGATTATTCTATTTGAAATAAAATATTATTTTTGACTTGCAACCAAATCTTTAATTGATTTTCAAGGTTATTGTAGAAGACTCAACTGGCTACTCAAGCCAGCCTATCCTCAAATATATAATGCTTTGCAAATATAAAATAGGCTTTCCCTCTATGCCAAGCTCTCCTGAACTGTCCAGCATATCTTGGGCAAAGATTTCATTCCAATGAAATCATCATCCAAAACGCTCATAAGTTTGACGTCATATTGACTTGGATGCATTTCAGCTTTGGACTGACAAATTTCCCTTGCTCTGATTCCTCTTTATTCAGCTTTTCTTTATAAATTTCGTATCCAGATCTATTACTAACTGATCTTTAACAATTTATGGATAAGGTACCACCTGATCTGTTACATCACCCCCCTGTAAAGATCAGAATCCCTGGGCCATCCTCAGATACTACGCGCCAACTTCTCCCGCCTGCCACAATATCTCCTCCTTCAGATCACCTTTCCACTTCACCTGCACATGCGGTCAGCCCTTCACCCATCTCCCAAGCTACGGATCTAACCCTCTGCACTTATCTGCCAGTCGCTTCTGGTGGGCTCTTGCCTGGTTAAAATGGCCCCATAACTTCTCCTCAGTATCCATCTGGGCACATGCCATCCCATCTGGCCCCCAGTATGCTTCATCCACGGCTCCTATGGACGCTCTTTGTGGATCTGCCTGTTGCTTCTGGTGGGCCACCACCCACTCCAAACTTCCCTGTAGCTCTCCCTCAGTATCCGCCAGGGCATGTGCCATCTTGTCCGCCTCCCAAAACTCTGTCCATAGCCCTTCTGGACGCTCCTTGTGGATCTGCCTGTTGCTCTTGATGAGCCATCGCCCGCTCCACACTTCCCCATAGATTTTTCTTGATATCTACCATGGCTAATGCCATTTCATCCGCCCCCAGTACAACTCATCCACAGCCCTTTGGACGCCTTTTGGGTATCCGCCTGCTGCTCCTGATGGGCCACTGCCCACGCCATACTCCTCCATTGATTCTCCTCAACATCTGCCATGGCCTGCGCCATTTCATTCACCCCCAGTACACTTCACTCCCAGTTCCTCCAGACACTTGAGCCAACCACATTTGGCACTTCACTCATGACGCCTCTTTTAAACACAGTAGACCCATTCCTTCCCTTTCTGAATCTCCACCTCCTTCAACTCACAGTCAGTCCATTCCTCCCCTTCCAGAACATCCACCTCCATCCACTCACAGCTGAACCAAGAAACAGTTGAGTTGAGTCTAATGTAACAAACGAGTTTGCACCAATATCCCACAAGGGAATTGGGAAGTAAGAGCCACATAACTGACTCTACTAGGGACCAGCCCACCAGAGCCAATCCCTGAACCCATACGCTGAGTTCCGCCATTGCCATGTGCCCTCAGATCCCTGTCCACATGCTGTAGGAGAATACTGAGTTGCACGCCAACGCCACACCATGCCCGCTATTGGAGCCCATGTCTTCTGATTTGATTATTCTATTTAAAATAAAATATTCTTTTTGACTTGCAACCAAATCTTTATTTGATTTTAAGGTTATTTTAGAAGACTCAACTGGCTACTCAAGCCAGTCTATCCTCCAATATATAGTGCTTTGCAAATATAAAATAGGCTTTCCCTCTATGCCAAGATCTCCTGAACTGTCCAGCACATCTTGGGCGAAGATTCCATTCCTCATGGAATCATCATCCAAAACGCTCATAAGTCTGACGTCATATTGACTTAGATGCATTTTGGCTTTAGACCAACGAATTTCCCTTTCTCGATTCCTCTTTATTCAGGTTTCCTCTTATAAATTTCATATCCAGATCTATTACTAACTGATCCATAACAATGTACAGATCAGGTACCACCTGATCTGTTACAATTTTCCCTTTTAATATAGTCATGTGAACATAATATTACCCTCTCCTTTTTTGTGGGATCCACCATTACTCCATGGAAATTCGCCAAGAAAAAGTTTTTGTGAGCAGGGGCCAACCTTATGGCAAAAAGGCTTGTTTGCACTTGGAACCTAAAGCCCCAAGAAATTCTTGTGGAATGCTTCTATTAAGTCCTGGGCATGGATACAGTTTCCTTGTTGGAACTCAACCTTTCACTGCTGCGTCAAATCCCTTCCATGATAAAAGATACTCAAGTCTTCTCCTTACCCTCAGGGGGCAACAATTTCTTTACTTCTCACTCTGGAACCCCATCCATGAGATAAACCTCAGTAGTATTTGGTGGGGGGCCCTCAAACAACGTAATCTTGCTTTCATGGAATACTGAAAAGATTCAAAACAAGGAGGGGATTCAACTGATATGAGGCGTGGCCCACCTTTCTGATAATGCAGTACGTCCCAGTTCTCTTTGGTCCCAGTTTTTTGCATGTTTGCTTGAATAGGATGTTTTTAGCATCCAGCATCACAAGAACTCCTTCCTTGTACGCTGATCCAATTCATTTTTTATCAGTGCTCTCCTTGTAATCCTGCATGGCCACATCTAAATTTGTGCTCACTCCCTGATGTACTTTCTTGAACATTTTTGCAAAGTCCACAACCGCTTCCACCTTGGATCTACAACTGGGCTTTATATTGAAGGCGAGATTGAAGCCATAATTGGTGAAGAAGGGGAGCAACCAATTGAAGCATGTTGCGCATTGTTATAACTGAATTGATCCATGGGAAGATGTGAAACCCAATCTGAATTATCTGTGGCAGTCTAACACCGCAATAACTGTTTGAGGTACTGATTCACTCATTCAGTCTGCCCATCTGATTGAAAGTGGTAGGCAGCTGAATGGCAGGGGCAAATCTGAAAAGTCTTACATAACAATCCTTACAAAATATGGAGATAAACTGGGGTCCACAATTGCTAATTATTTCTTGGGGGACCCACATGAAGAGCAAAAAATGAGTGAAAAAGAGCCTAGCCATCTCCACCAAAGTGACTGTGGTTCTGTAGGAAATAAAGTGTGTGAACTTTGTAAAATTATCCAAAATCACCATGATGGCATTGTAGTCATCAGATACAGGCAATTTCACAATAAAATTTAACTGATAGAGAAGTCCAAGGCACTTTAGCCTATTGAACTGGTACCAATAGCCCCACTAGTAGCTGGTGATTTGTTTTAATTTAGTTGCATACTAGGCACTCTTTACAATACTTTCCACCTGTGTGGCTAACCCCTTCCAATTGTAAATGCAGCTAATTAGCTCTAGAGTCTTCGCCTTCCCAGAATGACAATGGTGATTCCATCATGATGGTCCTGGATGATTGTAAAGCCCAGCAGTTAACATGGCTACAAATTGCTGGCGCCAATACCATCTTAATAGAACTAGCCACCCTGGACTAGAACTAAAAAACCAAAATACAAGATAAGGTAGTATGCACTAGTTTTATTAAGAGTCCAAAGGAAGAATGATGGTTAATGTTTTGGATTTAAGCTTTAATTATTTATACTACTACGTCTGCAATATAATAAATTGCCATAAACTTTGAACCTCATTATCATATGATCGGGACCTGAAACTGATTATTAGTCAATTAATATAAATCAATCAAATCAATTCAAGATTTTGAATGCCACCTTGATCATTTCAATTGAATTAGTCTCAGCCAAGTTACGATTGTTTAAACTTGGCTATCCAAAAAATATAATTGTCAGAATAATCCTGATAATGATTTCCAGGAAAAGTGGTCATTAAGAACCCATAAGTGCCCCTGAAACCGCACCATCTCATCTATCATTTAATAACCCCTGATAATATTCTCCTGATTCAACGTTCTCTTAGCAAAGACCATAGCATATTTAGCCAACAAAGGCTGGGAAAATACAACCTTTCTAAACATACCATTACCCTCCACATTTTCCAGAGATGCAAGCGCTGGCCCGTTGGCTGAGGGAAAGGGAAGTTGGGACACAATCTTACTCAGAGGAATCATCAAGTGGGTACTATGCACCTCTACTTCCTTAGGTTCCAGAGCTAGTGCAGGGTTGCGGCTTAAAGCATCTGCTAAACCAAACTCCTTTCCCTTAGTAAACTTATAAGAAAACACAAATTGGGCTAGGGTCTTATGCCAGTGAGTTTGCCATGGGGTCAAGACATGAGGTGCACGGTAGTACAGCAAGGCATGGTGGCTGTATGTATGCAGAAGGGTTGGGATGAGTCATACAAGTGATGACTCCAATAAGTCAGCACCTCAACCACTGCTAGTAACACTTTATCATATATGGCTAATTTAACTCTGTAGAGAAATCTTCCTGTAAAAAAGTCCTACTGGATGCTCTATTCCATCTTTACCTACTTGTAATAAGGCCACCGTTATGGCAAAGTTGGAGGCATCAGAGGCAACAATGAACTCTTTATTGGGGTCAACATGGTAAAGAATAGACATGGACAGCAAAGTACACTTTACCACTTGGAAGGCATCTTTTTAAAAGTTAGAGACCACTGGAGCACTTTTGTCCCATTCTCTTTATACAAGAGCGCTGCCATTTTATAAATATTTGGTGTAAATTTCTTAAGGAATGTACATGTTCCCAAATAACTCCTCATTTTCTTAGCTGAAGTTGGAGTGGGCCACTCACACATTGCCTTTGCCTTGTCTGGAGTTATTATGTGCCCTTGGTCAAACATGATGTTGCCCAGGAAGGTGACTTGGGACTTGAAGAATTAACATACAATTTTTTTTATTGTAAGGTCAACTGCCATCAAACGCTCCACCACCTGCCAAAGGTGTACTGCATGGGAAATTGTTGGGGGAAAATATCAGAATATCATCCATGTAGGCTACTGCGCATACCCCAGCAGGTCCCCCAAAGCCACATCAATATGGTGTTGAAAGATAGCAGGGGCGTTTTTAAGTGCAAAGGGCATAACCCAAAATTGGAAAATCTCTTTTATAGTACAGAATATGTTCAACCACACCTAGCCCTTCTTGATATGGATCTGATTGAACGCACTTAAAAAGTACAGCTTAAAGAAGACTCTCACCTACTTTACTTAGCATGCAATCTGTGAGTCCAGTGGGTGGGATGCAAGTCTGGTACTGTGACGTTGTTGAGGTTTCCATAATCTACTCATGGACATAAGGTACCATCTGCTTTCTCCACAAAGAAAAGAGGGGAACATATGGGGGAGGTTTGGTAAAAATCGCGCCTTTGATTAACTGCTCCTTAACCCACACATCTAAGGCCGCTTCTTCCTGCACAGTCAAAGGGTAAAATGGGTAAGATATACGCACCATATCAATGGTGAGCTTGAACTCACAATCAAACTCTAGTGAGCTGGTAGAACATTGGCTGAAGCTGCATCAAATGAAGATTCCACCCCTCCAAACAGGAAGGTAATGGAACGTCTAAAGAGGGCTTCAGCAATGGAGCAAGACTGAGTGTGTGGATATTGGGCCAGTGGGCCAAATCGCCCTGAAAGTTTGCTTTGGCTAAAGGGACAACTAACTTTTGACTATTTTAGAGTTAAGGACAAGGTATTGTCTTTCAAGTTGGTTTTGACGTCAAACTTTTTCCACCACTCTACATCCAGAATGATGGGGTACAAGAGGTTTTTGATAGATTGGAAGCAGTCTGACAAATGATATCTTCCAACTTGATAATCCACTAAACTCATAATTTTCAGCGTGAGAATACCTTGGGAAGCCCCTCCCCTAACCATACCACCTGGAAAGTAACTCAGCTAAAGGTAATCAGCTAGGTCTTGATCAATAAAATTCTCAAAGGCTCCTGTATCCACAAAAATAGTCTTGATTATTTTCCCTAAAGGGGATGAAAGGGTAGCAGTCAATAAAAAATATCCTGAGTGATCTTTATCTATAGCAGAGAACTCCAATGCTTCACCTTAAAAATCTTCTTCAGGAATTAGCAAGCCTCCAGGGTATGTTTCTGCATCATAGAATGGAGAGGGATAGTTGGCCACTCTTACCACTGAGGTCACATATCCCACCATATCTTAAGCAATTTCATAAACAATTTTATAATTAATAAGTAACTATTTTTCCACCACATGTGTTCTGCGGATCATGTTTTGGTCAATCATGGGTTACCTTGGGTAATTTGGTACACTGAAATAACTTTCATGTCTGAGCCATAGGAGAAGATATAGGGCTCAGTTGTATATAAAAAACGTCATTATAAAACGCGTTTTGGGCTGAAAAGCAACACCAAACCCATTTTAGTGACAGGTTGTGCACAGTTATATAAGGCCATCACCACCAGGCCTTTCATTGATGATCCTGCCTACACTATCCAAATGTGGCGCCAAGTAAAAAACAATTTTATTTTATAGACTTTGTAAATTTCTGTGGAAAGTCAGGGAATCACAACTCTCAGATTGCAAAGCATCCATATTCATCATATACATGTAAGAAAGATGGGTATTTTTCAGTAGGAGGTAGCAAAAATAATGCTGAGATTCTCCAACCATTAGCAAAATGAGAAAACAGTGGTAATCCCCATTGCGGCCATGACCAACAGCTTTCACACCCTGTTTGCACTTCACTATAGTCCCACACAGAAAAAGGTTGTGCATGTAAAGCAGAGAGGTTGGTTGTCCAACGTCAGGAAATTGTCTATAACTCTCCAGTTCTCAGTGTTGTGGTGCACAGTGAACAGGCCCAACGCAAGGGAACTAGTCATCAGTCTTAAAAGAAAGATACCCACCAGAGTATGCTTGAGCTAAAGTGACATAGGGGAAGGGTGGTTAAAATGGTAAACATTAATAAAGATCAAACAAACAGTAAGATTTTACTTTTTCCCAAAGGGGCATTCATGACCAAGCTTTGAACTGGGCTAGAGTGCAAAGGTGCTTCAGTCTGGAAGGAACCTGGGTGGCCCTGAGGTCCACCTGATTCTTTTGTAATTTTAAAAGCAGATAAATCATCTAATGTGATGTAAGGCCTCCTCAAAGAGGTCTGTGCACAAGTTCACCCAAGTCAACATAAGGAAAAACATAAAACTATTGAGGGATATATTAAGGGGAAGGTGACCAACAGGAAAGCTAGTCTCAAGAAAACATATTTAAATCAACTTAGTGGAATCATCAATCATATAAAGTGGTACTAAGCCCTGGTGCACCAATAAGCGCATGCTCCCATCCAACTGGATAATATACTTCAAAATAAATCAAACTCAAGTGATCAATTGAAGTTGATCTTGAACCAGGTTAGAAATATCATAAGTTGAATGGGTTTTGAACCCCTGTCACCAATTAACCAAACAGAACCATTGTAATTCAGTTGATAGCATGCCCATTTTAATGTTATGACCGTTATACAGGGCTGGGCAGGTTGCACTTCCTCTGAACCAACATGGGCATACCTGGCCTGTACCCAGCGTTGGTCCAATGTGTGCTTCAAGTCAGGAAGGTCCTGAAGATTAACCTTATTGGAATCTTGACGCTCAGCCTTGTCCTGGCAATTGACCCTTCAATTTAGTCATGTGAACAGGGCATTTTTTATCTTGTATTTTAGTGCTTTTCCTTATGTTATTTTTTACACCTCTTTGCAATGGGACTTAACCTATATATTATAATCACAGGTCCAACTTTTCATTTCACCTACTCTGGTTAACTGGTTCATTTCCTAACTTAAACAGCTACTTTGTTTCAGATGTATATTTTAAAGACTTAACAACCTCTCATGGTTCAGCGTCCCCCACCTGGGATTTAACTAACACTAGGACTTACCTTACTTTTTCTAGGTTCAGTGGTCCTTTTAGTACATTGAACTTATTATCCTTTAAGCCTAATACTTGAGATACCTTGTATGGACATGGTTTACTACACAACCATATGCAATGTTCTTAATCATGTAGGCATCAGTCATCAACTTGGGAATCACTTCAAACGTATTGATCACAAAGCATCCAAATCATTTCTTCTCTAGTACCATGGGTGTAACAATAGGCTACCCTATCCCCACATGATACTTCTATATCGATGGTCAGTTCCTGCCGTCCATCAACTTCTTTTTCCTTTTCTTTAAGTGGTATCAAACGTCTTCAGTTGCAGTTTGATCATATATTAGACAGTTAGTTCAAGTATTGTTCAGTACCTATCCCCAATGCTGGCTCTATGAAAGAATACAAAATCAGTGGTAAGGCTTCCCTTCATCCATTAAGTAATTCAAACAGCGTTTTTCTTGTCGCCACATGATAACTTAGGATGTAGGTGAAGGTAATTGAACTTAGGTAAGTTCCTCAGGCAGCTGTTTTCTCATGATCAATTTCCTAAGATTGCAACTAGTGTTTTGTTAACTCATTCCACCATTCCATTTGTTTCTGGCCTATATGGAACTGATACTACTCCTCTGATCCCCATCAATTAATTAAGCCTTGTGATTTCATAGGAGGTAAAGATAGTTATATTGTTATTTAAGATAACTTGAGGGCATTTGTGCTGGTTTATCACTTGATCTAAAATGAACTTTGGTATACTCACAGTATCCATTTTACTCAAAGTTTTTTTACACATTTAGTTAGATGGTCTGTTGCCACTATAATGTATTTAACGCCTCCTGCACTGATACTCAGGGGTCCCATCACGTCTATTGTCACAGTGTGTCAGCAAATCCAGGGCATAATAGTCTATATCTGTTATATTTTTATAAGCTTGTGGAGTTGTCATTTAATGCAACAGACCAGGTAGTTAAAGAAATCATAGTTGATCAATTTAAAGTAGTACTGGTAAATATGGTCCTGGTTTTCATCAGGCCACCATGGCTGATGACTTTGTGTGCTTCTCATATTATATTTACTTGTTCTGATGGCTTTGGGTATACAGACTGTTTTCCGTCAATTATTTTGAATAATTACCCATTTTTCATCTCAGTGTTTTCCATTGCTTTTCTTAGTGCACCTTGATTTTCTTGAGGTTCATACCTGACATTGCATTCAATCATCCTTTGGAATAACTTATCCGCTTGATAATAGACAACTTGGACTGCAGGAAATCTTGATAATCTGTCAGAATTTTGATGTGATGCTTAGCCAAGTTTAGTATCTAAAAATCATAGACTTGTGATTTTAAGGCTCATTGGGTCAGTTGCCTCCTGGTTTTTTCAGGTTAAGTAGACATTGTAAAGAAGAGTGGTCCATCACCACTTTAAAGTGCATTATATGGATGTACTATTATAATTACCTGCATGCATAGATCAATATATGATATTTACTCATCATTAGAAGTTTAATTCCGCTTTACTTGTGTTAGTGTTCAGCTCACATTTGCCACTGAATGTTCTTCCCTGTCTTTTTCCACTTGACTCAAAATGGCACCAATTGCGATCAACAAAGCATCAATTTGAATAAAATATTACCAATCAAATTTTAAATATTTTAAGACTTACTGGTCATCAAATATTGTAATAATTCATATAACCACTCTTGGGCTTCTTAATCACGCATGAATTTTATAAATCCAACAATAAATAAATAAAGGCTCTGCATTCTTTGAAGAATTCTTTATGAATCACAACAGTAGTTGACCATTCCAAAGAATTAGTTGGATATTCTGAACGCTTTTTTTAATTAACATCCATTTTATTGCTATAATCTTCTGCTTCTGGGGTTGCAGACTGCTGGAGTTTATAACAAACCCCAAGTACTCAAGCTCCTTTTTGAAGGAATGACATTTCTTCCGCTTAGTTTCATTTTTGCTGTTGCCAGGCGCTTGAACACTTCTAGGTGCTCCAAATGGTCTGTGAAGGTCCTTATGAATACATTTATATCATCCAGATATACTAAAACATAGATAGCTTCAGATCACTAAGTATAGAGTCCATTACTCTCTGGGATATGGCCAGTGCATTACACAATCCCAGGGGCATTTGGGTAGTCTAATAAAGTCCTTATGCAGTAATGATGCACCTTTTTCTTGGTCATCCTTTGGTAAAAAATTTTGCCAATATCCCAAAATAAGTTCTTCACCAAATAAAATATCTAGTGTTCCTTAGGAGATTGAGCATGTCATTGATTCTCAGCATTAAATAAGAATCCTTTCTAGTGATTTTGTTCAGTCATTAATAATCAAATGCCACTCAATTTCTCCATCCTTCTTTTTTAGTATGAGGATCAGACTTGTTCATAGTCTCAATGATGAAATAAGGAGCCCATGCTCAACTAGCTTGCTGATCTTTTGCTGACCAAATCTTTAGCACCTCTAGACCTTCAAACAGGTATCATCTTTATCAGAAAATATTCCCCAGTATTGACCTTTTGGATCACGTTCTTCATGCATCCTAGGTTATGGTCATCTTGGGTTAATATCTCATAATACTCTTATATAATTGTGACACATCTTTTTGCTGCTATTCAGATAAATTAGCCAGCTGCCCTTGTTCTACTAAAATGTTGATACTTAAAGCAGTTTAGCTAACAATCCCATTTTGGTTATCATTCTAAAATCATGGAGTTTGCTGATCACTACCATCAGGATTAGATGCAGAAATGCAACCACTAGATTATTTGCTATCTTTATTGGTTTCTTTTTCAGTTTAGCCAGTAGCACAATTATTTCTCTGTGTCCTGGCTAATTATACTTGGCGCTACCCATGATTCAATTTTGATTTCCTCCATGAGCTAATGACTTCTCATATAATTGCTCTGGGATCTCAAGTGTTAAGCCTGTATTAATTTACTATTTCCATCTCAGGCAGTATAGTATTTGTCATTTTTGTTCTCTAGGGTATCCCACAATTTTCTAGTATTTTCTTTGACATTTCTTTCCGTTTTCACCCAACCAACTTGTATTGGATTTGTGTGATGCCATCATTGTAAATCAAGTTTACAATATTGTTTTTTTAATCAGCATTATCTCTCCTTCCCTCTGATATACCAAGGGTGAGATCTGCCTTAAAGTGGTCAGGGTATTCCCCTCAAATTAAATTTTACTTCAGATTTTTCAGGAACTCCGCTCATTGAGGATATTATAATTCTGATTTGCTAACATGATGGTGGGAGCTGATACCACAAGTGAACTGAATCAGAGTGGCAGCGCACTGTAGATTTAATAGGATTTTCTTATATATGGTCCTGACATTCTGTACTCATTTCTGGTGTTCTAGGTCTGGCAAATTCTTCATTTTTTTCACCAATTTGGGTAAAAATGATGTTTATGGGTGCTCCACTGTTGATGATTGCCCTCACTCTCACTTAGTTAACTATAATATCCACATAGATACACTCAGAATATTATAATAGGGTATTTACTGAGTGAATGGCGATTTTATTTGCCAAATTTGAGAGAATATATTAGTTTTGTGGATAGATCAGTGAAAAACTCCGTGATCTCACTAACTAGAATGGATACATTTGCCTCATATAAACTCATCTTGAGTAACTTCTCCTGGTTCTCAGCAGATCTGATCTTGTCCACTAGCTGATAAGCATATAGTCAAGCCACTTCCTTCATTATTTAAGGTCAATTCCCTTCATTTTGGCTTAAGTAATGGCGTTCACATCCAAATTAATAATATGATATATTGGGTCAATCCTTTCATTATCCACTAAGAGGTTGGTTTTGTCTATATCATCATTCTTAATATTGGGAGAAACATGTTTAACTGCAGTGCCAGATTGTTCCTTCTATAGACCACAGGACCTTTTTCTGACTCCTAACTGATTTCCTTCTCCTTCACCTGGACTAAGGTAACCTGAACCTTAAGCCTCTTTAATAACATTAGGCAGCTACATGTCCAAATTTACCACACTGGTGGCAGTGGATCTGCATCTTGTTCACTTGTTTCTGTGCTTTGAGCTTGTTCCTTGACATAACTCAATTTGATTGCTTCTTATTCATCTTGGTGAAATTTAAAAATATTTGGGCAAAAGTCTATTTGCATAGAATGCTCAGTTTTGGCTTAAAGTGTAGCTCCCAACATCTTTAAATAACTTATCATTTGAGATATGGGCATTTGCATCAATAATGCTGATGCCAAAGTTTGATGCAAATTATGGTAGGTCCATAATGCCTCTTTCATCATGATTCCAGGTTTCAAAATCCATTAGCACTTTAACACTGACCAGGATCTGTGATTACTGGTATAATTGGTTTGTGAAAGCTACTATGGTCTCATTTTTCCAGAATTGAATCCCCATAGATTAATGCTTGCAATTAGATATCTGTGTAGGGTTTCCAAATTCTATCATAATAGCTTCCTTGGCCTCCTAATAAGACAAATTGTCCCCATTTAGATGGGGTAACATCAGATTTTGACAATTAGTGTTCAGTCAGTTCATGATGGTCACTTTCTTTTGTCTTTCACTGAATCTAAACGTTGTCATCTCATGTAATTATAATAATTCAGAGTCATTATTCTGATGAAATGTGGGCAATTTCATTGTGCTTAAAATTTATATGTGGTTCATCTGGCAGGGGATTCTTGCCTGATGACTCAATTGACCATAGCTGTAACTTTGGAGCCATTTCTGAAATTGCTCCAATTGATCCAGGCATATTTCTGGGTGGTGGTATCTTCCTGAATGAAGTTTTGTATATTTTTGTTAGCTTTTTCTTCCTCTATTTTTGCACAAGCACATTAATGATTCTCTAGCTCTTCTATGCATAACAAAAATTGTGCTACTTCTTTAGTAATCTAGCATATTCATTCTCAATATGCTTTTTTCTTGGCCTTCTTAAATAATACTTCTTTAATTAGTTTACCTCCTTGCACTTCAAGGAGTTGACTTTTTTACAGAGGTCATCGTTGATTTTCCTAACTTTCTTGACCTCTTCCTTACCACCATCACCCATTCTTCAAATACAGTGTAATTGGCCAATAATGTGAGTTAAGTAAAATCTTGTTGAAAGTTTAAAGCTTCATCCAAAACTTTTTATATTTTGTTTTATAAAAGATATGGTTATATGATCTTTTTATCAAAATAGGTTTAAAACTCAAACTAATTCATGTAGTGAGAAATATTTGTTAAATGTTCAAGATCTGTTTACAATTTTCAGATTGTAACTCACTTCAGCTCCCTTTTTAGCTGCACAGGTTCCTTTTATGTGCGTTGTTTGACTTGTTATTAATAAATTATATGGGAAGCTATAGTATAAACTACTACTCTAGTTGAGCCTTTTTTATCTAAGATAGTTATTAGGCCCAACGCCACCCTAGTGCTTGTCCTAATCTTAAATAGTATTCTGGAATATTGTAGGGACGCCTTCCCACTTTAGTAGAACCTAACATTGCTCAGGTTCAGATGTTCTTCCCATCATTTCTGTAGAACTTAACCTAGTATTAGCTTAGTGGTTCTTATTCCTTTTCATCACACAGAGTCCATGGAGATTAAAATTATATTAACAAGGATCTTCTTATCTAATCAAATCTAATCACAAGAGCAAAGATAGTTTAAATTATAAAGATATTAACAATATTTAGTCTGAATTTGATCTGATCTGCTCTATTAAGAAACACCCAAGGAAAAAATCAGGAATTTGGCATCCAACTCTTTAGTTGGCACTTTGATTGGAAATGGTGGCCATCACCAATGAATCTACTCTCCAGGATCACAAAAAATGATAATCTTCCTCATTGATTTTAAGCAGATTCTCACGTTAAATCTCAGTGAAACTCTTCTGAGTTAAAGCAAAGAATATTTTCCAACGCTTTTGCTCAACTCTCATTGAGTTACCCTTATTAGGTAACAACCTGATTGGGAAATGAAACTCTTACCCATAAATAGCAGGTTGCAATCCTGAAAAGGTTAACTCAAAATTTGCTTTATTACAGATGGCATTACTTGTCCATCAACTCATAATTCTCTTCATCAAATGTCAACTAAATCAAATTAACTCCTACAAGTTATTAAGTTATTAATAGAAAATCAACAACCTACTTACTTAATTACTGTCAAGGATCACCTTAATGAGAATTAAGCAATATTTTGTATTTATTCAATAAATCAAATCTGGCTATTTACCTAATATTTGTTCAGTACAATAATCTGAACAATAGTTATTGTATATAATTGATAATTTCACATCCACTGGTGGGATAAATCCTATAGTGGACAAGCAGGTTAATTATAGTTGATTATGCTGGGTAATGTAGGCATATTGAGATCTCAACAAGTTGTCAGATAAATTGCACTATCCCTTTTCTCTAAGTGATGGAATATACTTTTTTAATGAGGATAATTATGCTAATATTTCTCACCATTTCTTTAAATTTAAGTTTTAGGCTCTCAACTTTTAGTTTTCAGGAAGCTTACTTTTAATGCCTTTAGTTAGGTAACAGATTTTGTCAGCATTCTTTTAAGAAATTTTTAGTAATGCCTTTTCTGTTCTTGCATTCCAAAAAATTCTAAAAGCACCACATTTAATGTAAGCATTACCTTCAGAGTATTCTTGTTTCCATCATTGTAGTACTGTACCTAAAAACAGCCAAGGCTCATATGCCTCTGTAGTGAGAACCACTTGTTGCAAAATGATGACTGCACAGTTCAGAAGGTTTTTTATAGATCTATAATAATAAAAGTTTTTGTTTGTGTGTGCAATGCTAGCCAAAACCACAACATGTAAAGCTTTGATAATTTTAATATATATGTTTGGGTGGGGGTCTGCTTGCACCACAAAGTTAGTTTTTAATTTTTATAATAAAATAGAAAAATTATGTAATAAGTGAAAATTATATGTGTTTTAGTGTTATTTATTATAATTTTATGGCTAAAGAATTAGATATTCAGTTGATAAAATAATTTAAATAGTTTTTGCCAAGTGGTTAGTAGTTTTAGGTTGATTTAATAGGGATAGAAGGTTCTGGGAAAGTGGTCAGTAGTTTTATATCTTATTTGATAGGTTAAATACTCTTAAAACTTACTGATGGCCATCTACCATTTTTTAAAACTAAAATAATTAATTCATATTATCTGTCCTACCTTAAATAAACAAATTAATATTATCTGCTAAATTAAACCCACCAAAAATGTGGGTAAAATGGACTATCAACATTACAAAAGGTAAAGATACTAATAAAAAACTGCTTTTTAACAATCTTAGTAAAATATGACTTTTTATCCTCATGCTATAAAAGGATGGGTTATGAATACAAATTATGAACATAAGCATTATTAAATAAATCAACTAATCTTCTGTATACATTTATATAGTAAGTAGCATGTGAAATTATAAATATGGGAAACCAGCAGCTATCTACTAGTAATAATAAATGTTCCTGATTGACAACATGAAGTACAATCTTAGCCAAAAATAGTTCAGGTAAAAAAGTAAAGTTTTGCTGGCTTTGCCAATACTTATCCAGTCATTTCTTGCACTAAACTAAAATAAACTATTAGAAAACCTAATAACTGAAAACAAGTTAGTTTATTAAAGAAAAATTAGGAGATATAGTTTATTAATGGCAATTGCATGCCCATCTATCAATTAACATTGCCTTCAGTTGCCATAAATTTAAATTAAATTAATCAAACATTAACTTTTAGAATTGATATGCTATTGGGTCAGAACTTCATATGTATTGTTCAAAAGTCATGTCAATTGCACCTGCAAGTGTTAGTAACATATAATGTTATTAAAAATTTGATCTGATATTTTAAAAAAGTCTGGTCACTAAGATTGCTAAGATTGATTGACAATTGAAATGAGAGCTAAATTGTAACTTTTAACTTAATAATCAAAGAACATCAAAGCTAGCTAGATTATTTAGCAACTGTGCTTAACTAAATATAATACTAGTTTTATAACATTCTAGTAAATGTTTATTATGATTAAAATATCAAAAGATGCTCTGAGGATGTCACTCTTACTGCTGTGAACCTTGAGAGGTACACCAAGGCATCCAATGGCAAGGTCAACAATTTCAAGATAACAATAAAACAGATTAGCTCCCTACCTACCCCACCATTTAATCTTGAACCCACAAGAGGCAATTTTCATCACCTAATTGTCCTGACAAACTATCAAGAAGTCATGCTCAAAAATAATGAGAACTTGATCCTGGGGGCTTGAACCCCATGATCACCAGCTGGAACTGGAAAAACATAATCCCTCAGAGTCAGACCATTATAGCAAATGTTTTTCTTCTCTCTAAAGTCTGGTTCCTTGTGCATGTCTGCCCATTCTCAGATGCATTTTATACAATGCTTAATTTACTACTCTGTTGTTGGATCTGGAGCTTAAACTACCCACTAGAAGCACTGTCTACTATTGCTTGACCCCATGATGAAGGGGGCCTTAGGCTTTTGGATATCCATTTCCATGCCACCACAATCAACCTAAATCTCCTACAGCCAGTTATCTTCTGGGATGCAACCTCTATGCCCCATTGGTGGTTGCTCTTTATCAAGCTGTGTCAGCATCTCTGGGTCTCCCTTGAGCATTCCTGGCATCTTTAGGGAAGTAGCTCACAAACTACCCAGGCCATCATATGATACCCTTCTCTTCACATATTAGAGCTAGGCCTTTCTTACTCTGAGAGATGTAAGCATATGGGTATACCACATCTTTCCATAAAAAGAGATGGCCCCATACTCATCTCTTATTGCCATGCAATTGTGCACAATGGACAAGTTGTCACAACTTAGCTCAACCCTCAGGACAGACCTTCTATTCACCCATGCCTTCTCAAACTCCTCCCTCCCTCTGTAAATTAATCTCAAGTGGCACTGTCATGATGTGTACTACCCCATTCTGCCAATGAAGGTGTCTAACACTTTAAGGTAGGTATTTTGCTGTTCATAAAGGACAGGGAACTGAAATGCTCTACCTTCTAGCACTAAAGCTGCCCAGTGTTTGGAGCCTATTGACTCCCACTCTCCATAATTTTTTCATCTATCTATATAACATTGCATTCTGGCTAAGAGTCTGAGAACTCCTTTTAATCTCAGCTTTGATCTTAACACCTTGTACAAAATCTGTTCTTTGAGAAGACCATACCTGGCTTCCCCTGACCTCTATGAGTCCTTGACTATGCCATGGCCCTCTGGACTATTCACAATTCCTTCTTTGTATAGCTTTTGACTCATAGGTGTAGACCCTACCACACATGATTACTCACTTTCAGATAAATTTTGAGTTGTTCCAGAAGTTTCTACCATATTTTCAACCCTCCACCAATTAAAGCTCTACTTTAGAACAGCTTTGGCGCACCAATCTCCCTCAATTTTATAATATCTCCTCTCTCTTCTTCCCTTGCTTCAGGATCTTAGAAGCCTATGCATAATTAAATAAACTTTGATGACACCTCACCTCAAATTGAGACCATCTGGTACCAAAAAGGTTACTAAAAAGAATAATGTAATTTAAATTTTAAAAATAAGATCTGAAATGCTTTGATAATCCAGAAGTTATTATTAGGACAAGGACATGCCAAGAGAAAACTGGGCTATTAACATGGGTTTATGAGAACTCCCACAATAACTCTTTACTGCTAGGCAATGACCTGCCTTTGGGGATGAACTTAGGGGAGGTGAGAGAGGGTTTTTCTGAGTTGGTTAAGGTGAACAGGGAGTGAGAAGAGATACTATGCTTAAAATTGATGATAAAGGATAGTTATTAATTTGAAAACTGTGATTAATAGTTTTGAATATAATTTTAAATCCAAAAAATTGAGGATCCTTTTCAGAATTAATTTATGATAATAAACATGAAAAAAAGTTTTTATGATATTATTAAGGATTTTTTGGTAATTTAAATGCTTGACTTTATTTTATCAATTTTAATATTTGGATTTAGGTTTTATGCCTGATTTTGACCTTTTTCTTTAACTTCTTACCTAACTTTAACTCATTGTATATTTTTTTCTTCAGGTTAACTCCTGATTGAACCACCTGTTGGAGATGGGGACTAGGTATCATGCTATTGTCTCCTCAAACTTTCCAAATTGTATACATAGTTTTCTGATTTTCCCTAAATGACACTCCTCAGATTTAGAAACAGCGGGCTTGGGAGTAGGTTGGGGGAAGGAGCCTAGGATGCAGAAAGGGCTACAGCTACCCATATCTCATCCAGGGTATGCCCTAGGTCAGATATCTGGGTAAGTGGCAAGGCCTTTGGGTTTTCTCCCTTTTTTGACCTAAAAGGGTGCACAACTCTGTCCAGCTTAATAGCCAGAGTCAAGGGCCTTACAGATATGCTACAACAGATATATAAGACAAACTTTACAAAAAAAACAAGAATTAACTTTATATGTAACTTTATCAAAAGTATAATAAATCGAGATAAATTATATGATAAAAATTGTATGTTGATTCTTCCATGGTTTATCAGAAAACTTAGTATAACAAACTTTAAATAAAAGCCACAAAAGCTTAACATTATCTGACAAAACTATATCAACTGCTTGACTATGATATTTTTCTAAATTTAATTTTCATATTGTAAGTCTTTTTTAAATTTATTGATTAGTTTCCATAATAATTAGATTTCACAGATCATGCAATATAGATAATAGTACTTAACTAGAAAAATTACTTTGAGCTCAGGCAAAAAAGTAATATATCTATAAATACATATCTAAAAAAATCTAAGATGAGGGGCCATTGCTGAAAATCTTCATATTTGGATTATTAAGTCTAAGCTTCAATGGTGAGACTTATAAATGTTATATAGTCCTCTAATATAAACAGTATCATATCCCTCAGAACTCACACAAAGAGAATATCTCACATTAGATGACAAGCTGACAAAATACTTCTAGCAGAACTCAGATGCAACTGTCACTGATAGTTACAAGTACCTAGCGAATGTCAAATTACAGAGAGCACAATGATCGTCATAAAATTGTGAAAAAATCTTGTCGCATTAGAACGCGAGAGAAGATAGCGCGAGTCCTGGCGGGTTGAAGCGCAGGCGAACTGGTGCTTTTTTCGTGAAAGTTTTAGGTATATATTGCTTTGTTGAAAATAAGTTTGAGTTTATTCTTAGGGTTGTAGTTGCACCACACAGAAAAGCTAAAATAAGAATCAAGGTTTATCCTTTTCTATTTCATTCATTAGACAAATGAGACAATTTTATACTTATCTAATCAATAGTCTATACAAAAAGTATTTCTTACTAATATTAAAATTTACCAGTAGAGATATCTACTAAATATAGAAAATATTGAGGCTTAATATTATTTAGAGCTAAAAATTCTATTTAGCTGCATGCTTGAAACGATACTGATAAAGTGTATAAATTATAGTATAATTTCGATAAGTTAATAATTGTTTTAAGATGGTGGCTTTAAAAGTTAAATTTGGGATTAGCGGTATAGTTTAGCAGTTTTTAAATTTGTGTCGCGAAATTTAACAGTTCAAAGCTCTCTTTGTGTAACTTTAATTGCTTTTAACATGTAGAAAAGCATTCAATTGGAAATGGCACAGTATATTAATTAAAGCTAAAGCAAGAGCTACTTTTTTAGTTTTTTTTCAGAATTACTAAATCTTTTTATAGCTACTAATAATTTTCTACTTATATAGATGTTTTTGGAACAATAAAATGCTAATCGTGTACCATCTAGTACTATAAAAAAAATGCTAATCGTGTAATTATTTGTAGTGCTGTCCCTTTATTGTTTTATACATGTATAACAAGTAATATTAAAAATAAAATTAGACACTTAATTTTATACCAATAATTTACTTTAAGGAATTTAATAAATATGATAAAAACTTAAGTGACTATTTTAAAAATAATTATATTATATAATGATTGCACTTGAGTAAAGTGCTTCGAAAATTTAGGGACTGTCCAAAATTATACTAAATATTTTTGACTCAATTGTTCCTCCTATTGTGTTAGTATTTTTTAACTTTTTAGTTAAACTAGTTCTAATTTTTATTCGGCTGAGAATCTCTTTAGTATTTGTACCGTATACTTTATAAAACTTTCAGTAAACAGACATAATTACTATATGTATGTGCAAAAAGCCATTATGTACCTGCTACTTTAAAAGAAGTGCAAAACAGAGGGAACGCCTTCTGATACTATAATGTTAGATACTTTAGTCCAAGTTTTAATGTATATAGACAAACATTAGTAATTTGTAAGAATTTTTTAAGTAGAATTTAATGTTTTATCATATAAATATCTATTAAAGTATATAATCGAGCTTATACAAGTGTATTTAAAAGTGTATATTAGAAAATTTTTCCATTAATTTTCTATTTTTCTGCTAGTCTAACAAACTTTTTAAAATATACAAATTAAATTATAAAACTTATTTGCAGTTTTTAATAAACATATTTATTAATCTATAAACTTTTATAGGATCATACTATAAGCAGGCTAACTGTAATTGTAATCTCAATTGCAAACCCTCACCTTATATGACTGTCTTAAAGGTATATCTAGCATGTTTATAAAAATTAAAAAAAGGAAACAGATTAATAATAGAAAAAACTAATTTTTTAGAAAGTAATATAAAAAACACAAAAAAATTAATTTTATTTATATAACAATATTTATATATATAGATTGCTATACTACTTATTAAAGGCTGATAACAAGTTATCTTTAATAAGTATATACTTATAATAGTATAAAAGATATCTTATGATATTAGAGATTTAAAAGAAAGCATACCTTTCCTATATTTATAACACTGATTATATAAATCAGTTATATAATATCTTATACAAAAAGTAAGATATTCTATAAAGTTATAGTACTGATACAAGGCTTAACAAGCCATTAATCATACTATAATTCATAATAATCTTTTTCCTCATAACTGATTCCTAGTGTTGGAGAATATGATATAAACTAAATAAAAATTAGAAAAAATTAGGATGATATAAATTACCTTTATTAAGTTTTAAATAAGTATATTATACTTCTTGAGATTCAGAATAATACCCATTCTTTTTAAAACTATTATACATTGCCAATATTAATTTAGGACTTGGATAGATTTCTAGCTTATATTTTTCTTGTAATTTGAGCTGGGTTAAAGTAGTATCACCAGTCTCACTATAAAATAAAATAATATCTGCTTGCTGTGGTGGAGTAAAGGCACTAAATGAAGAGGTCAACTTCATCTTAAATCTTGCAAAATATTGCGCTATATATAATAGTTAACTAATAAAATTATTACTTACTTTTAAGGATGAGAAGCTGAGTGAAGAGCAGCTCTATTATTACAAAAGTTAAATAGTACTAGCCAGTTTACCCAGCATTACTTGGGTTTATAATCTACCAGATGATTCTAATCAATATTTAAGCTTTTATATTGTAGATATTCATTGATAAGTTTAGGAAGTAATTGAACCTATCAACTCACTTAAGTTGCCACCAAACCACTTGATAAACCTATTGAACCTATCAAATCAATCAAATACTGAACTGTTCAGTCAAAATATATACTGACTAGCATCCATTACCTGTGCTTCGCTATGGTGTTTATAACTTGCCAGTTGATTCTAAATTACTTTTAGCCAACTTTGAAAAAGGTTATCAATTCGATCCGTATATATGATTTGTTCTATGTTTGTTCGCGCATAACTCTGAAAATACTGGACCAATTTGGCTGATCATCTTAAAAGATAGAAGATGCTCCAACTTAGGTCACATTTTACTTTTATAAGTATTGGTCAAGTATCTGCCCATCAATTTAGTAAGTATATCAAAATGGGCTCGGAAGCGATGGATACTTGTGGAACTATTACAACTCCGGAAAACTTGATTCCTGCATCGGTGAAGCTATAGCCTCGAATCAACTTTTTATTTATTTATACAAATATCTCCTTTAGCATAATTGGCTTAGCTTTTGGCTCAACTTAAATTTTAAATTCTCGGTTGTTCGAATCCTAGCGCAATCACTTATGAAATATGTCCTATGGCTGGGGGGTATGTTCAAAACCAGGCAGTATGAGCTCATAGCGGGACGAGAAAAATAATTATAGATGGCTATCATCTTTGCATAAGTTGACCAATAAACTCATCTAAACTAAATAAAAATAAATTATTTTAGATAGTGATCAATAAATTTACCATAGATTGACTAATAAAAGCAACCAAATCTAAGAAAATGAATTATTGTAGATGGTGATCAGTAATTCAGCATATGTTAACCAATAAAATCATCTAAATTTAATAAAATAAAGTATTGTAGATGGTAATCAGTAAATTTTTTATAATTTGACCAATAAAATCAACTAAATTTAATAAAATGAATTATAGTATATTTGTTTATAAGATACTATATAATATATATACAATGAGTTTTAATTTTATAGAGAAATAGTAAGGTGTCAAAAAGGATATATAAAGATAGTAATATTTAATAAAAGTAGGAAAAAGAGTTAATTAAAAAATGCATTAACTTTTTTGGGGGAAAGAACTGGGGGTAAAGGTTTTTTGGGAAAAAACCTTTTCAAAAAAATTTTGGAAAAAAGAACCTCCTTTAAAAAAACTCTAAAAAGTATAAATAATCAAGAAATCATGCCTTCTCAATAAAACCCTTTTTGAAGTTATCACCATATTTTAACTGACTTATAATGGGCATTTATAATATATATACTCAGCACTGTATATTCTAAGTTGCTTATAGTTTACATTTGGACCCAATCCAGACACAAAATATAAAATTTTTTAGGACAAAATTTTATAAGTTGGGTTGGAAGATGGCACTGACTTCAAAAAGTGGGTTATTGAGGAGGTATAATTTCTTGATTATTTTGTACTATTTAGAGCTTTTTTAAAGGAGGTTCTTTTTTCCAAAATTTTTTTGAGAAGATTCTTTTTTCCCAAATAAACTTTACCCCCAGTTCTTCCCCCCCAAAAAAATAGTACATTTATAAAAGTGGCTCTTTTTCCTACTCTTATTAAATATTACTATCTCTATATATCATTTTTGATCCCTTGCTATTTCTCTATAAAATTAAAACATATTGTATATCTATTATATATAGTATCTTATAGACAAATCTACTTAAAACACATTCACTCACTCACTGTGACTGACTGACTGACTGATATCTGAAACCTTCGAGTCTGATATGGTCAATCTATTTGGGTGAGTGGGTGAGAATTGGCGAATATTTGAATAATTCACCAAATTGCTCACCTGAAGCTAATCGAGTCAGATAAGTTTAATCTATTTGGGTGAGTGGGTGAGAATTGGCGAATCTTATCAAATCTGAAACTATCGAGTAAAATAGGTTTAATCTATTGAGGTGAGTTGGTGAGAATTGGCAAATATTATCTAATAAATTACCAAATTGCTCATCTGAAGCTAATCGAGTCTGATAAGTTAATTTATTTGGGTGAGTGGGTGAGAATTGGCAAATAAGATCGAACCTGAAATTATCGAGCCTGATGGGTTCAATCTATTTGGGTGAGTGGGTGAGAATTGGCAAAAATTATTTAATAATTCACCAAATTGCTCACTGAAACTCAACAAAAATCAGTATAAGAGTTTAAGTAAATTAAGTAGTTAGGATAATCAGTTCACCAGCCCGAGGGCAACTGTGGAGCTGTTAGTCTGAGTGGCTCGAGATTAGTGCTGGCACAGCCTATAGGCTACAATGTGAGCTTATCGTCTGATAAACTTTAAATACTGTAGTGAAGCACGGGTATCTGGATGTTAGGTTTATATATTTTAAAAACCTGTCTAATTTGGTTCACTTAATTAATAAAATACTTTTGGCAAGTTAAGTAGAAGTTGATTTAGTAGTTTGGAAGATATGTCACATGCTCAATGATTTTAAGTATCTCTATATATTATTTCTCAAAGGTGTTTTTTGTCGGCATGAAATATCTCCTTTAATATTGTATCAAAATTAATGTTTGATACGCCATTTTGAAGATTATTTTTCCCTCTAATGATGAAAAATAATAAAATATTCTTTTCATAGTAAAATAAAAAGTTTTATATGTAACAAGTGAAACCCTTATATGTTTTCGATGATATTCGCTATATTGTTACGGCTGAGCAGTTTATTCGTTTGATTCGATATTTTAAATGGTTTTGTTAAGTGGTTAGTAGTCAGTTTAGCTAATTAGCAAGTTAGCTAATCAAAACTGAATCGAAAACGCAAATGATTTTACAAATATCTCCTCAAGCATATTAGCTCAGCTTTTGGCTCTAACTTAAATTTTATATAGGTTGGTTGTTCGAATCCTGTCACAATCACTTTTATTTAATTACTTTTTATCATTTAAACTATTTATATAGTATATATTATTTCTCAAAGGTGTTTTTTTTGTCGTTATGAAATATCTCCCTTAATACTGTATCAAAATTAATGTTTGATACGCCATTTTGAAGATAATTTTCCCTCTAATGACAAAAATAAATAAATATCTTAAAATTAATGTTTTCGTTAAAAAATTACATTTTAAAACTTACATTTTAAAAATTTCATTTAAAAAATTACATTTTAAAAAAACAAGGGTCGCCATCTGGTGGCAATCTGTTTATTTTAACAGTTGCTGGTAATAAAAAGTGTCGTGGTGGCACTGAAGTCTCTGAATAAAATAAAATAGAATAAAATAAACATATAAATAATGTATAAGCAACATATAAACTTATAAACAACGTGTCAATCAAATTAAAACAAAAAATTAATTAATTATAAAATTTATTGCATTTGAATTACAAAAAATAAATTTTTATTTTGAAATATTTGTCACAATATTTTTATATTTACTAATTTTTTATTAATAATTTTTTTATAACTTCAAAATTAGTTTATTAATTAAAAAATTAAATTTTATTTTTGTTATGTTTTTGCCAGTTTGTCATCATTCGTTATTTGCAATAATCTATTTTTATTAATTAAGTACTATCCACAGGATAGTCATATAAGGAATCCTATTACCTGAAGTGATGATACATACCCAGTGAACACATGACATCATATGACATAATAATGATATAAAAATGTTGATTTTATATCATATTGATATCTTATTTATGTAATGTGTTCACTGGGTATTGTCATTTTTCATTCACTAAGAATAGCTCTCATTTTAATGAAAACTCATGTAAACAAATTTGTGATTTAGGTTTTCATAATGCTAGGCAGACCGAGAGGGAGACCTCCTGGAAGACGTTCCAGACCATCAGAATGCATCACAGAATGCAGAAGAAGAAATACTGAAAGTGACAAACAAAGACAACTTTGACTTCAGCAAGATAGAGAAGCTCAGCGCCAACGCAGACAAGACACATTCAATACTCAACGACAACAATTAGTGCAAGTTAACAACTTTGTGTCATCAACTTATTTACTTCATCTCCATCAAAATATCAGTACAAGAAGAAGACTATATAAACTTCCAAAAACATATTGTACTGCCCACCTTTTCCCTAAAGACAATGAAGTGCAAACACATAGTGTTGGTGATATGGATAAAAAGTGCGTTTATTGCTCTGCAAGGTTGTTTGCAGGGGAGTTTAGTGATGATTCAGCTACCATGTGTTGCCACAAGGGAAAGGTTAAGTTAGAGCCCATTAAAGTTTGTGAAGAACTTCAAAACCTCATAGAGCAAAATGATGACTTCACCAAGAATTATCTAGAAAATATTAGGCAATTCAACAATGCTCTGGCATTTGCTTCAATTCACATCAAATTGGTTGATATTCCTGGCAGGGGTCCATATTGTTTTAAATTACATGGGCAGGTGTATCATATGGTAGAAAGTTTACAACCTCCTGCAGGAGTTGCATCATCTTATGCTGGCCTTTTCATTGTAGATTTTGATACTGCATTACAATATTGTGTAGTGAATGAAGCTAATAAAAACTGTTGCAAAGAAATAATGGTTACATTGCAAACAATGCTCAATACACATAATCCTTATGCACAGTTGTTTAAATATATAAAAGATTTGGATCAAACTATACTGGATTTGCATCTACAATTTATGACTACCAATGCATTTCATCCTGGAAGATCAAATGAACCTGCAGTCAGTGAGGTGGCTGCTGTTTTTGTCACCAATGACAGAACTTCATCAGGCAATGTTGATTTTGTTATGTATTCTAAAACAACTGGTGCACTTACTAAAATATCTTACCTGAACCCCCATTCTGATCCAATGTGCTATCCATTGCTTTTCCTATGTGGTGATTCTGGATGGACTGTTGGTCAGCCACATGTTCAAGTTAATTGTACTGCATTGAGAACAGTCACAACTCAATTACAATACTATTGCTATTGTTTAGCAGTTAGAGATGGTTTCAGTTTACTTCATGCTTCTGATAAATTATTTCAACAATACATTGTTGACAGTTATGTCAAAGTAGAAGGTTCCAGGTTGGCATTTCTTCATGCCCATCAACAAGAACTCAGAGCTGATAGTTGAAAAGGTTTGATGGACTTTCTTAACTCTGATGCTGAACAAAGAGGAGCAGTTGGTGGAATTCCAGTTGTTCATCCTTTATCTTATATTGGCAGTCCTCAAAATATGCTTCAAAATTATTAAGATGTGATGGCTATTGTTGCCCATCTAGGAAAGCCTGATCTATTCCTTACAATTACTTACAACCCCAAGTGGATTGAAATTACTCTTAATTGAAACCAAGTGATAGAGCTGAACACAGACCTGACTTAGTGTCTAGATTTATTCATTTAAATTGCAAGCGTTATTAGATGATCTTTTAAAAACATGTACTAGGTGTATTCATTGGTTATGTTTGTGTAATTGAATTTTAAAAAAGAGGCCTTCCCCATGCACACATGCTGCTCATTTTGTCTAATGAAGATAAATTATGTTCAGTTGAAGATGTAGACTCATTAATTTGTGCAGAAATTCTAGATAAGGAAACAGATCCTCAACTTTTCAAAGTTATTCAGGAATGCATGGTACACAGACCTTGCAGTACAATCAATCCAAAGAGTCCATGCATGCAAGAACAAAAATGTATTAAAAATTATCCAAAAGATTTTCAAGAAGAAACAAATTTAAATGTTAATGGTTACCCTATGTATAGATGACATGATAATGGTGCTACAATGACAGTTCAATCATTTACTATTGATAATAGATGGATTGTACCATATTTTAGATTTCTCAGTAGAAAATATTGTTCCCATATCAATCTTGAGCATTGTTCTTCAATCAAATCTGTTAAATATTTGTACAAATATGTGTATAAAGGTCATGACTGCGCAGCTTTACGATTACATTCAGATTCTGAAGGTCAACAACAACTCATTGTTGATGAAGTGGACATCTATTTGAACTGTCATTATGTGAGCCCACCAGAGGCTATGTGGTGATTAAACAAATGCCAACTTTTCCACTGATCTTATACAATTGAGCGACTTTCTGTTCACTTACTGGAAGAACAGATGGTGTACTTTCAGGCCAGATTTGAAGCTGATGCTAACCGTGATAGAGTCTCCAAACTCATGGCATTTTTTAAATTATGCAAGGAAATATTGCCAGCTGCAATTATCTTTACCACAAAATTTCAGAACATTTTGTGTGGTCAAATGGATGATGGAATATTTATAAAAAAATACCAAGTGCTTTGGATGGATCTACACTGTCAATCCAGTCAACCTCAAAAAATATTACCTCCATGTACTACTTCTGCACATCAAAGAACTGCAGTCATTTGACAATTTATGTACAGTTGATGAAATTCTGTGCAACTCATTTCAAGAAGCTGCAGAAAAATTACATTTAGTCATTAATGACACCAAATGGAAAGAATGTTTGCAGGAAACTGTCAGTCACAAAATGCCAACCCAATTGAGATGGCTTTTTGCTATCATCTGCATATTCTGTTCTCCTGCTAATATACCTGAGTTATGGATAAAATTTCAGGGTGCACTTTCAGAATATTTTCAGAGACAGCACATGTCACCTGAAGCTTACAACCTCACACTGCAAGAATTAGAAAATATTTTTAAATATCATGGTAGATCTTGTAAGCAATTCAAACTGCTGACTCCTGCCCTAACTGTCACACAACATACAACAGAAGAAACCCACAATTTAGAAGAAGAAATTACAAATGGCAAAGAAGCTTATGAAAAGTTAAACCTAGAACAGAAGGCAATAGCTGAGGAAGTTTTACATGTAGTAAGAAATATAATTCCAAATTGTTACTTCATTGATGGACCAGGGGGCTCCAGTAAAACGTTTGTCTACAAAACATTGTGCCACATTTTATGAGGTGAAAACAAGGTTGTTATACCAGTTGCATGGACAGGTATTGCTGCCAATCTCCTACCAGGGGGATGTACATCACATTCAATTTTCAAAATACCTGTACCCATCTTGGACACATTGGCCTCATCGATTCACACTCACACAAAAGATGCACAACTTCTTTGTAACTCAGATCTCATTATTTAGGATGAGATTTTAATGGTTCCCAAAGATGCTCTAAGCGTTGTTGATCAACTTTTAAAGGACATTATGAATATTAATCTTTCTTATGGAGGGAAAATAATTCTGTTTGGTGGAGATTTTTGTCAGGTGTTACCTGTTGTTAGACATGCCAATAAAATAGCCATCATTGAAAATACAGTTAAATGATCGCCCTTATGGTCTCATGTTAAAATTCAAAAGTTGACTCAAAATATGAGGGCAAATGATGATCCTGTTTTCACTGAATGGTTACTTAAATTGGGTAACGGTGATTTAGAAGTTCAAACAGATTATGAGAATGAAGCGATCAAAATCCTAAAACATTGGTATTGTAAATTTTGATAGTATTATTACCACCATATTCAATGCCACAAAAATCAATGAACAAAATATTTTGCAGCTTTATTCAATGGCAATTTTATGTCCAAAAAACAATGATTGTACAAAAATTAATGAATATATCATTTTCAATTTGTTACTTGGAGAGAAAAAGGTTTACTTCAGTTCTGATTGTGTCCAACATGAAGAAACAGACAATGCTCAATTGTACCCCATAGAATTCTTAAACTCTTTGAATTCATCCAGTTTAACACCTCATAAATTGATTTTGAAGAAAAATGCAATCATAATGTTAATTAGAAATCTTAACGCTAAACAGGGATTAATTAATGGTACAAGGTTAGTGGTAACTCACTTAGGTGAGTACATCATCACTGCTAAAATTATTCACTCTGATAAAACTGTGCTCATACCCCAGATTAACCTTACACCTTCTGATCCTACTGTGCCTTTCAAAATGGTAAGAAAACAATTCCTCATAAAAGTTGCTTTCAATATGACCATTAACAAAGCACAAGGTCAGATGCTTCAAAGGACAGAATTGTATTTAACAGAACCTGTTTTTTTGCATGGACAGCTATATGTGGCTTTTTCACAAGTCTGTATGTTTAAAGATAACTTAGTTTGTGTTGAAGATTCATATGGGCAAAAAGTGATGATCACATCATAACCTCCAACATTGTTTTTAAAGAAGTTTTGTGAAATTAATTAAAAAAACAAATGCGTATATAATACTGTATATAATGTTAATATTATTTACAATAAGACTGATTTTGTTACTATTTTTATAATTAAATGTTTTGGATTGATAAATATTTACAATTACTTATTTCCACTTTATTATATTATATAACTGACCACTAATGGTGCAAAGTATTTGCACAGGTCACCTAGTAAAGAGATGTTTCAGGTAGCAGTGTTGGACATTCACCTTCTCAACTTAGGAGAAAGAATGTTGGAGGTATGATTGCTCCCAAATCTGCTACCATGATTGGCCCATCTCCTGCCCAATCTTCAGATAATATTGTGGTTATCAATGATATGAGTACCAATGGCGAAAAGACCTTGGTGGATTCTTGGTGGAATCCTGACTATCCAAAAATAAGGATTATAACCAAAATCAGTGTAATAAGGTAAGAACTGATAATAGAAATTCTCTGACTTCTCAGCTGAATTTGAGGTGTTCGTTACCACACAAATCTGACCACCTCTGAGGTGCAAAGATTTTAGTTGATGATAATAGGGTAAAAATTAACCAATCATTACCACACGAGTCTGACCACTGCTGAGGTGAGAAGATTTTACTCACTGGTGATTGGATACAATTCATCAAATCATTACCACATGGGTTGGTTTTGCCTCAAAAAATTTTTATCTTTGATCTGATAGGCTGAAAACCTACATTCACTAGTTTGGATGACTCAGCTTTATATACTT
>JAKSZP010001592.1:0-118312 GCA_022478985.1 Massospora cicadina
GGGTTTATGTCGCGATTTTATTATGCCTGGATGATAATCTTGGGACAGCCGGGCAGACTCTGCCAACATAGTATCAGTTATAAATATTTGAGTGCCTTGAGATGAGGCAATATTGGGATATAACGGGCCTTATTGGATATAATGAGTTTATTGGATCGCCTCTATATAAGGAGATAAGATGATGTTGATATTTGAAAAATACAGAGTAAATCGCCTGCAAATAGGGTGACAGCGGATTAAGAATAACAAGCCAAATTCGAGGAAAATTGGCGGAATAGAATAACCCAAGCAATGAGGAATAGTATCTCCTGAAGCTGATGTATATAAGTGAAATGGGCGATTAAGAAAGGTAGGTTTTGAAGTGCAGATGAGAATTAACAGCGAAAGACGCTGCATTTATAAAAATAAATAAATAAAATTGATTGGGGCAATTGCTACTATTTTTTAAATATATTTTTAAGTGCATCTGAAGGACTGATGATCCCCACATTGTCCGTCCGTTGCTCAGAGGGCTCAACCTGTGTGAATAGCCTGGTGGATCCTAGCAATACCATTCAAAATTGCAACAGAGTTAATGGAATATTTGTTAATATCATAAGGAAGCTGACTTCCTAAAAGCCCTCTGAATGGAGTACATTCCTCAGTTTGGCCATTTTTTCCCATAACATCTCTTACCATTTGGCCACAAAGATGTCTCCTTTCAACTTCTATATGGGAAACATTTAGCTTTACTGCCGTTGTTATATTCCTTGCTACAAGAGCCCCAATAGTTAAGCTTTTCTCAGTATGTCAAGCATCTTGCAGAAACCTTAATCAAACTGCAATCCTAGGCTTTTGATAATGGCTATAAACTTCATAAGGCTAACATGCAATAAATAAGAAAATTAATATGATCTTCCCAAATTCGCTGTGGGTGATGAGATATTATTTTGTAATACCCATGGTTCAGACTGAACTCACAAATTGAATTGCATTTGGGTTGGCCCATTTGACATAATTGAGAAAACGTCAAACTTTGCTATACTATTAAGGAGAAAAATTTGGAGAGCTTTTCTTTCTCATAACAATCACTTTAGTTACTACAAATTGATTCAAATAGCAAATTTAGATAATCACATACAGGAAAGATGGGCGACTTTATTAATTATGATAATACAACATGGGTGAGCGTCGCGGCGAGCGGTGCACTTAACGGTGCAACTAAGGGCAAGAAACGTCCTAGAGGGGGACCAGGAACCCAATCTGCAAAGAAATTGCAAACTCAGACACTGTATGGGTTTATGGTATTCACTGTAAAGCACGCGCAATATATGTACATTCAGTTCAACCAACCCTTATCAAAGGTAGAACATGGGATCAGACTCTTCCTTGGGGATGAGTCACTGACCGTGTGGGAGAAAACATGTGAGGCACAGCCCTCACTTTTCCCTCACACGGTGTACATAGCCACCAACATCATGGGCTGCAGCTGGATCAATATTGGTTTTGAAACAGCTGATGAAGCCGATGCCACAGCAAAAGTCTGTGTGGAAATTGCCCTTCCCTGAGGGCAAAAAAATTGTGCACACCGCGTGCACCAGATGGAACAAAGCGAAAACTTTGTTCATCTCTTTTGACTAGCTCCCCACCAACCTTCCTCATAAGGTAATCGAGGAGGAGCTCCGCAAGGGTCTTGTGGCCTATGGGGAAATTCAGAAACTCAAATTACAGCGATTTCGCCTGATGCCCAACCTGTGCATGGGCAAAGCTATCGCTTTAATCAATCCCTTCCCAGAAGTGGAAGAGGACTTATCCAGAATTCCCTGCACAGCAGAATTTCACTTTGAAGATGGGGGCCAGTCAGCCGCGTTCCAAGTTACACCAGAGCGCGCACCACCCATTTGCAACCACTGTGGCTCACTGGGCCACAAGGAACACGCATGCCCTGTGAAAGAGGGCTTAATGGAGAATGACTATTGTGAGGAAGCAATGGATGAAGATAATGAAATCTTCGCCAAAATAACTGACGGTCACCACCAATTCTTCTGGGGTGAAGATGGACTATACTCCATCATGGACCCACTTACAAGCAAACAACGTAAAGTGGCACAAAAAGCCTGCAAGCAAGCAGCAGCTGAAGCGGTGGCACACGCGGAGTCCGCCATTAACCCCAGACAAATTTGGGAGGATATTTTGGATATTCACTGAACCAACCAATCAGAACAATATGACCAGGTCAAAAATTTCACAGTAACCTGACTGAGTCACAAAGTGACATCAGTCATGAACATATTGAGGAACAATGCAACCGCAATTTGGGCAAAAATGTGGTGCACAATTCACCAAAGTTGAACCTCAAATACAAAATCCAATCAACAATCCACATCAAATCAACATGAGACCTGTGCAGGAAAAGTTAACGCAAATGCAAAAAACTGCAATTCCATTGAATCATTGGGTCAGATCAAGGGAACCAACAATGTCAGTGAAAGAGTTGGCGTACAGACTCAGAGCATGGCCAAAATGAGCCGCGGCGGGATAGGGCCAGAGGGCCCTCCTAACCGCTCCTGAGGCGCCACAGGCACCTCAGTGTCAATAGGGATGCTAAACATTGTGGGAGCCAGGGCTCATACGTCCCAAGCCAAAAAGCTGGCATTCCTGCGAAAATCCCTTGTAGACATCTTGGCCATCCAAGAAACCCAATGTCTACAAGGGGAAGAAGAATCCTGGTCAACCAGGGTCGCACCATCACAATCAGTATGGACGTCTCACTGTGGGGTGATCGTCCAAAACAACAAAAGATTTAAAAATCACAAATTCTTCGTCACACTTGTATGGTTGAGTCTTGGTAGCAACAATCACGTGCCAAGAGGAAATAATTTAGATAGCATGTGTCTATGCACTGTGCACTGCAACTGAGAGAAAACAATCTTTTAAAAACATTTTTACTCTCACCCTCCACAAGATACCATTATGTCAGGCGATTTCAACTGCTGGGATAACCCCAATACATATCGATGGCCTAATCCCAGGGGATACCCACCTGGACACATTGAATTCCGCACAATGAAGGCATCTCTTGGCTTACAGGATGCTCTTCCTCCCAATTCACCACTCCTTCCCCATATGACTCGGCCCAACATATGCAAGGGAGCGCTCATATTGATGAGTCGCATTGACTACAACCTCATCCCGCAATCCCACCGCTCAAGAATCTCCAAATTTATAACAAAAAAGATCAATTTTTCTGACCACTGATTAGTTACAGTGCAGTTAACGTCAACCTAATCCCACGCACAGGTGCCACCTTGGAGAAAGCTTCACCCAGAAAATATAAAATTGCCTGAGATAACTGACTGGGTTGAAAACAAGGCTATGGACCCAGAATTCACAACCCCATTCACTTCAGATCCCATTGGAACATGGGAAAATTTCAAAAAGGATTTAAACAACAAAACCTGACATATTGCATTATATAAGTACACCACAGACACGGCCACAATCAAGCGTACCTTGGCAGAACTAGACCACCTGGAAATAAATACTCCGAGATCTGGCTATAGCCCTAAAGAGGGATGCAAATGGGCAAAAATTTCTTCCCAACTTAACAACCTCATCTTTGAACACCAACACAGAATCAAAGTATCAAACGAAGGTAAGTTCATAAAGGAAGGCGAAAGTTGTTCAACATACTTTTTCCACCAATTCCACTCCCACAGAAACCAGCCCACGTGCACACAGGTCTGCAAGGCCAATGGCACCATGGCAACTGACCCCGAGGAGGTTAAGACGGAAGTACACCGCTATTACACCGAATTATATTGTAAAACACCAACAGATTCACAAAAAATTAAAGAATTTATACAAACTGCCGAGATACAAAGTACACCACCAAATTACAATATACTATCCCTTATTACATGGGAGGAGCTTTGGAGACAATTTGCGGTGCACCACGTAGGAAATGCCCAGAGCCTGATGGATTACCCTACGAATTTTACAAAAAATATTTTCAACAAATCGCCCCCCTCCTATTGGCGTCTATGAACCAGTGCTTGTTGGAAACACGCCTATTACCAGGAGGTCATGAATCCTACGTTATAACCTTGTATAAAAAGGGTGACAAGTTAGCCTGGCCAACTGGCGCCCGATTGCACTCTCCAACACTGACACAAAAATTCTAACAAAAATTTTAGCAGCTAGATTAGGCGCAATTGCATCTGACGCCCTATCACCCAACCAGTTTGGGTTTATACCAGGACGATCAATCTGGAACAACATACACCCTGTTGCAAACATTTTCCAATCCAAAGCAACTGGTGCCCTGGTCTTCTTGGATCAGGAAAAGGCGTATGACCGTGTTAGCTGGCCATACCTAAAAGAATGTCTACATGCCTTCAAACTCCCACCAAGAATCATAAAATGGGCGATGCTCCTAACAGAATCTGCAACCATGGCTGAATGCAGCCCTGGATTCCTAACAAACAAGACTAAACCAGACAGAGGTCTCAAACAAGGGGATCCCCTCAGCCCACTGCTATACAATTTCAGCTTTGACCCACTCCTCTGAGTAACTGACTCACGTCTCATGGGGTTAACCGCACAAGGACAACCAACAGTCAAGATACTGGCCTTTGCGGATGACTGCATGGCAGGTATAGCAAACAATGAAGATGCCTGACAGCTGGAACGCACTCTAGAGGGATACTCCAAGGTGAGCAATGCATCGCCCAACAAAAGGAAGACAGAAATCAACCTCTTAGGCAAATACACAAACAATAGGGCCACGACATCAGAACCTCATACCAACACATGAAGAAAAAACCCAATCATTTTACTCTTTGCAACACCTCCCACCACCACTCCTGTCCAACACCTTGGAATTTGGCTAGAATCAGGGGGATATGCTAATGAGACAATGGAAAGTAACCTGTTACAACGGGTATCCAAACGCGTCGCCTCCTTCAAGGGAAGAACCCCAGGACTAACAGGACGAGTTACAGTTGCTAACTCGCTCATCCTCCCAATACTGTGGTACCAGGCCCACGCGATAGCCTTCTCACCTACCTTTATAACCTCAATCCGAGTGCTTATCCAGGGCTGGCTGTGGCCTGGCTCTCACCCTCCTATACGGATGGAAACACTATTTGGCCCACGCTCAAGCGGAGTAATGGGACTAATAGATTTTGAGAGCCACGCAAAATACATCCTAGGTACCTGGATAAAGGAAATCCTTGCGCCAGACCTCCCACAACAACATTGGTCCAGAGCAGCAAGGACTAACTTTGCACAGGCGTTTAAATTAACCAACCCACATAGTCCACCCAGACTACTTTCATACCTTGCCAAGCACCCTACTGCAAAAGGTCCGCATGGAACCTCCCCTCATTTCAAACATATCCTCTGAACTATCCGCTGTATGGGATGGACCACAGAGAACATGGGTACTATACAGGGAAGGGGACGACCCAGCCCCTAATTCAAATTAAGAAACCCAGAAAACCACCCCCAGAGGGATATGCTCGCAACAACCCCAAGCATAGCTAGGATATAATATCTAGATATGTTGGACATTCCCTATGATTTAACCACACAGAAGGCAATGTGGAAAATGACTCACCACCCACTTCTACAGCCAAGGATAAGAGCAAACGCCTGGCGCTGTCTGAGAAGGACCTATAGGATGGCGGACCATTCCAACTCCCTCCACAAAACATGTACAGTATGTGGAGGGGAGGGATCCCTACATCACCGCCTAGAAACATGCCCCCCAACCAAAGCTATATGGCAGGAAGTCGCACGCCTGCTCAAGATTCAAAACAAACAAGAATCCTCAATATCAAAGAGCATCTTCGCGCTCTAGATTGAGTCACTGATCCCATCTACCCTCCATTCCCTAATAACACCCATTGCAATGTGGACAATCCACACAATTGCATTAGATGCATTCAAGGGCACGGTCCCAACCATTCATGGGGTTATTAACAGATTCCATGTCACTTACTGGAGCACTTCCAAGCCTGGCTCTATGGATATATGAGACCAAGGCAAAAAGCGCTCATAGAATCATGGTTTTACTCTGGTTCCTCCACACAGACCCTTTCCTTCACACCTGTTCCATAGCAGGGGAAACCCCCTCAGAGTAGTGCACCAACCTCCCATACCTGGCAGTCCCGCTGGCAACAGGGGTAACTTGAGTACCCTGGGGTGCCTAATTTTATGTTTGTCAGTTATTTCCTTAGTTTTACATATATTCAGTAATGTCCATCCCCTGGTCAGCTTACCTCGGTTAAATAAAAAGGAGAAAAATTTTGGGACACCTTTCTTTTGCTTCAATAATTATATCAAAGCTGAAATTTTGAGTTTTTTAAGTTTTAGAAAAACAGCCACTTGATTTGAGCCCAACGAAAAATTGTCAGTACAATTGATGCCTGCTTCCACAGTGTGGGGTGTTGCGCCACCTTCTGGAGTTCTTTGGCCACCACTGAAGTGCGCCCAGGCTGGCTCTGCTAGCCCTCCCAATGACACTGGGCGTTATGTCCCACCTCAGGACTTAGCCCACCATCTTGCGACCTCACAAGCACTGCTCCAGAGCCCTTTGGTGCTCCCTCAGAGCAACCTGCATTTTGGCCTCTGGGTTGAGTATGGGATCTTTTTCCATACATGAGTGCGGCCATCGTCGAGATGGCCACTGTAGTGTTTAAACCCACCAGATTTATCAAATTTTGCCCTTTCAAGGGCTATTTTGACCTGGGCTTTGGGTCTGAGGCAAGCATCAGCAGCAGCAAAGATGCTGATTTTTTTAAAAATATTCTTATTCCTACCATCTGCACCCATCTCCCTGCTGATGCCACTCTTGTGGTTCAATTTGCCAGGTTGCCCTCCCATCTTTCCCTGGAACGCCTCCACCATGAAATCATGGAGAGATTGGCCCTTTATGGCGCAGAACCCATGCTTCAATTTGTGGTCCCCAATGAGGCAGATCATTTAGCAGGGCCTCAGCCCTTTGCAATGATCTGCAAATCCATTGTGACACCTCATGAATCCCCCCTGAATGGTAATCAGATCCGCCCCTGATCACCCATTCTGGGTACACGTTGAGAATGGCCACACCATTTGCTCCTTGTGTTTTAAGCTCAATCAGTTGAAGTGCAAGTGCCTGACAGCTTCCACCTCTGCCACTTCCACTGCTCCTCCCTCCAGCGTTGGGTTGGTGGCTGGTTCATCCCAATTTTTTAGAGGGGCTCAATCCTCCTACCCCAACCTCAGCAAATTCTGGCACCGCTTCCAAGATGGCAGCCAATAAAAATTATAAATTTGGTAGTATATTCAGACAATTTGACTGAATTATGAATTCCTGAGTTGATGGCTGACTCAGTTTCAGCTGAGCAGCCATGGTCAACAGTGCACAGCCAATCAGCCTCCGCCACCCCTCCAATTCTGGTGGCTGGGCCAGCACTAGCTGATTTAAATCCATTTGATGCGCTCAAAATATTACAAAACAGATCAAGCTTATAATATTAAGACTGATTTCTCCTTGGAGGAATTTTTTGTCAAACCTCCAATTTCACATTCATGCCATTTTCGCTTAAAAACGGTTATCCAGTAGATAAAAATATAAATAAAATGGCAGTGGAGGAAGCTGCTGCCCCTGCCAACACTCTCCTCCGTCAACATCTTCATGGGGCGATGGAGCCCCTTGTGGAGGGTTTAAAATCTCCAATTTCCCTCACAAGTTTGAAGAAGATGCAAAATATGAAATCGAAGAGCTCACTTTTGGTGTGAGTCATGCATGCATTGATGTGGCAAAAAATTTGATTTTTGATCCCAATTATCCCCAAACCCACCAGCGCATCAAGTCATTCACTTATGTGCCTGCTTTAATCACATTTTCTGAGCATCAACTTGCTCTATATTGAGGCGATGGATACTGCTGGCCTTATTAGCAAAGAGAATCCCCAGCTCTACTTCCTTATGCCGCATGCTGCTGATGCCCCAACACCTATGCTGTCCTTATGATCTGCCAGCTAAAGTGGGCGCCAGACAAAAGCTTCCTCAAAGTTTCCTCACCTTCTGATATGCTTCCTAGGTTTTTTGCTGAGGTGTCATATTAGGAATTTTTTTATTTTCTAATAATCCCTTTGCCTGGTCCATTTGCAAATATTTATGTGTGGCGGCCCCCTTTTTGGGTTGGGCACCACTAGTGCTACAAAAAGGGGGGAATTGTGGCATGTCTATAATCGATTCTAAGCTAAAACCCCAAGAATATTTAGAAAGAGGGCGATTAGAAAAAAAGAAAATATAAATGAGAATACACAATTATGAGAAAATAATAATATGGAATAATAATAGTAGTAAAAAAATAAGAAAAAATAGAATAAATAGAGACCATCTAGTACTAAAAAAAAAAAAATAGAATAAACAGAGTATATACTTAAAAATAATATATAATATATAATAGTAATAAAGAAATAGTATATATATAATAAAATTGAATTTTGTTTAAAAATATTCTCCACTTGGATGAACCAAGTGAATTTACTGCACAAACCTAATTGCATTTTCAAATATAATGCATTTATGATTAATGATTTCTGTTTTATATGTATGTTAATTATTGGAATCATCACATTAGTACTTGCACATGGATGGCCCAAATGGGGAGTACCTAGTACTATTGAGAGGCCCATCAACGTTCCAATTAGGGGTGCATCATTATAAAAATTCCATATGTTTTTCACCCCATTCATTGTATTTTGTCAGCTTTTTATTGAAACATAATCAGGCTGGTTGGAGGTGAATAGAAACCATTGAGGTGCTAATTATTAAGCATAAAAATCTTCTCAACTATGAGAGTAGTAATGCCTCCAATTGGGATGAAACAATAATAATCAAGAAAAGTCAAGGGCTGAATTAACTTGGGGATTTTTAATAACCACTGCCATAATCCATAACAGATTGACATGGTTCTAATGACTCATCTAATAGATGATTATGTCCAGAAGATGCCCTAGAGGTATAAAATACCGGCGTTTGGCCCTAAAATAAACTTAACATCTTTCCATTTATTCATATTTTCATCTTATATTGTCTTAAAACAATTTGATCTTCATATTAAGAAGTGTAGACAAGCATTCAGGGGAGCTTGTCATTATTACCTGAGTCTGGAGAGTTCCCAACTATAGAGGTAAAATATACCCAGAAGAGATTAAAAAAGCCAAGTGATATTGTTTATCTTTGTGAGCTTCCAAACAGCTAGGAAATACCGTAAGACACATAGCATAATCTAGGATATATTGGCCAAAACTCTTACTAACTATTGAAACAGGATTATTTAAAAAGCGAGTAATTTCTTAAAATCTCACAGGACTCATGGATCCATAGCTTATTTTGAGAAAGATATTTTAGAATATCTTTAAAAACTCTTCTGCTAATTTACAACCAGGATGATGAGTCCACCGCGCCTCAAAATCAGGAGTTTATCACCTCACCTTTAAATATAGCATAATGCCAATTGGTTACTAGCAGCTGCATGGCAGTACATGGCAATTACCTAGTCATATTGTGAAATCTAAGGGTTATACACTATGCATTAAATGTAGCTTAACAATTCTGGAAGTCCATTAACTATAGAAGGGAACAGAAACTAATCTGAAATTTTCCCAAAGTCTATACAACAAAATCTTTGCAACATTTAGTTGTTCTAGTTTAGAGCCAGTCACCGCGCCTGGAATTATTCTTCCTGACCATAGAAAATTTCAGGTACTACTATCCAAACTATATACATACCCTATTCAGATAAAGGGATATCAAATCAGTCATTCTTGAACTGAAATACTAGTTGAATCAGTCCAGAACGCTTATAATTTTTTACAATGATGAATTAGGCCTTGGAGGCGCTGCTGAAAAATCCGTTTGTTCTTTAGTACCTATGGAAAGCCTCTCAGGATTAACTGAAGATGAAAAAGACAAGCCAGCCTTTTTCAAAAAATATAGTGTTGTTTTTTCAAAATATGACCTGATTTGGGCTGTGCACATAATGGGCTAAACCATATCAATACTGGTAGTTATCCGCCAATTTACTTCCATCTGATTATATGTTTAAAGTGAAGATGAAGTTGTCATTAAATAAATTACTAAGCTAATTTAACACGGGATGTTAGTGCCCTATAAGGGCCATTGGGCCTTCCCAGTGTTGATTATCAAAAGGGAAAGTTCAAATTGCGTGGGAATAGAATAACAAAAGCTTAACAATATTGCCAAAAAGTATTACTACCCTTTACCTTGGATTGAAAATGCGCTAGACCACTTGGGTGGCGTGCAATACTTCTCAGCCATTAAAAATTTCAAGCTAATGGAAGATCAAGCTGCCCAAAAGAGTAACAGAAAATATGAGCCATAGTTATTACCAAAGTTCTCTACCAAATTACTAGAATGTCATAGGAACTGTGCAATGTCCTACGACCTTTCAGTGGGCTATAATTAATATCCTAGGCAATTTAAAATTTTTCTGCCATAGATTTTGTGATATCACCGTTTAACAGAACGTTTGATGAGCATCAGCTCACCTAAAAGAAGTTTTCCATCGTCTCACCAAGGCTGATCTAGAGATCAAACCATGTAAGCGCATTCTTTTCTGTGAGAAATCTGTAATATCTGATGTTCATGATAAGCATGGCTTGTGGTCCCAGACAGCAAAGGTTGAAGCTATTTTCTTTATGGCGCAGCCAAGTAGCAAGTGCAACGTTCAAGCGGTCCTGAGGATGATTAGCAATTACTGAAAGTTTGTAGAGAATTATAGCAGTATAGATGAGCTGCTATTTCATCTAAAGAATGAGGTATCCTTTGAGGAGACAAGGATCTGTCAGTTGGCCTTTGATATACTAAGGCTCTTCTTTATCCAAGCGCCACTATTAATTTACCCTAAAATTAATAAAATGTATACTATTCAAATGAAGGCTTCTCTCACCGCCGTCAGGGCAGTGTTATCACAATTTGATTCTGACAGTATTTGAGCACCCTGTGGCTTAATGCAGCCAAACGTTGGATGCCCATGAACAAAAATATATGGTAACCTGAGATGGAGTGTCTGGTGGTCATCTACACGTGTAAACAATTCCAGGTATATGTCCAAAGATTTTATTTCATTGTAGTGACTGTTTGTAGGGAGATGTAACTTTGCTCACTACTTGCACAGGTTATTGTTGGCTAATTCAACTCTCAGCTTTACAATATATCTTTAATACTCAGAAAAATCTCCAAATCGTTAGTATAAGTGCTTATGCTAAAGATCTACATAAGTTAATTGTTGAAGCTTAACAATAGAGAAAAATTTTAATTTAGAATGGGAGGTTAATATTTATAGTTGAAATACCTCACTTAAGAATCACCAGAGTACTCATGATTAGGATCATCAACCATTGTAAAATAGAGAAATAGGAGGGAATTAATTTGCAAAAAAGGTTTTGAATGGGAGGTCATTGGACGACTATAATGAAACCCATTTTAGGGTAAATTTTAACAACAAGTTGTGGTCACATTCTGACTTTGGTTTGCAAACCAAGAATCAAGTCAACAATCAACCAACACTCCCCCTTGACTTGATTTGTCCCTAAATTGTTGATGGTATGGTCATATGATTTGTGATAAGGTTGGAGAAATTTGGCGTGAATGAAATAACTATTCTCCTGTCACTCAAGCTGGAATTTACATGAATCAGCAGAGATCTGGTCAAGTGCGATGTAAGGTCCTTTCCATAAAGCAGCTAGCTTGTGCGATATACTGGATCAATAAGTATTGCAGCAAGCAACGCGGCCACTGACTGCAAAGCCCGCTGCTGAAAACCTAAGAATGTCATCTCTTTATCTCTATTTACATTTTCTAGTCAGAGCTTCATATGCCTCAGTATGAATCCTGATTAAGGCCTTCACTAGTCAGTCAAAGTACTCAGATGGTTGAATCTTGTACTCCTCAGTAATGATGGAATGTAATAAAGAAGGTAGCACAAGTTGTTGACCATACAAAAGTTGTTAAGGAGAATATTATGTGCTTCTATGGTAACTGACATTGCAAAAAAAACAGTTGAGTCCAAATAGATCGCTCATTGGGAAGAAAGGTTGTTGGTGAACTTTTTGTAAGGCTTTACTAAAGTACTATTGACAGTTCCACCATCTCATTGGTCTTGGGATGATATTAACTATAAGAGCTCCACAAATTCCCATTAGCTCATTCAAATTGGGAATGACTCAAGATTTATAATCAGTGCCATTGTTTATAAAGATAATTTTAGAGCAATCATTCCAGTGTGGTAACTGTTCCATTACTAATTTGGCTATCAAGATCGCGCCAAGATCTTTGATGGGTCAAGCTTTGACCCACTTAGTAAGATGATTGATTTCTTAAATTTATTGCGGGGAAGGCTGACCATGGGATTGACACTTCCAAATATGACTCAGGAAAGATAAACTTAGTACCAGAGGAGGCACCCCAGAGAAGCGATGCTATCTCTTGTTGCCAGCGGGAACGCCACTTATGGGGAGGGGGATGGAACGTGTGAAGGGGCCGTAGCCACTATTGAGCACGTTTGGAGGAAGGGGTCTGATTTGATGAACCAGACTGGGAACCAGGAGGAGACCAGCTGTCGGTGACGCGGTGGGAGATATCCAAACATCTACGCTTCAAAAGTGGTCCACCAAATGAGACCGGAATCTGTGGACAGCTTCTGGGAGGGTGGGGATGGAGCCAGCGATGGCATCCAAGACAATCGTGTGTATAGTCCACATGGCGATTGCAACCACCAGAGCACGGAGGGATGGTGGAAGGGGGGAGGCCATTGATGAAGCAACATATCTCTTGACAGACTGAAGGGATGCGTTTAATCCTGGCCCAGCAGACGTTGGACTTCGCGCCATATCACTTTAGAGGTGGGGCACTTCTTCAGGCGGTGGAACAGCGTTCCATACTGGCCACACACGACACAGGATGAGTGTAAAGCGTTAGAGCGCTCAGCTGTACGATACACCTGCCTCAGGCAGCGCCACACATGGGAGCGGACTTGAGGCTGCAACAGAGGATGGTGTGCGTATTTCCAGATGGTCTTTTGGGTCTCAGTGGAATAAGGGATGTCCATCATGTCCAGGTAGTCCACCCTGGATAGAACATGGGGTCGAATGGGGATCACGCCATCATGGATGGGTAGCCCCTGTACCTCTTGTGTGAACTGAGGAGAGGGGCGGCCTCTTCAGGTTGTATGTCCGCTGATACAAATTCTCCACTCTGCGCTTCACATGGAGAGTAGGATTCGTTTGTAGTGGGTTTTAGTCCCGTGAGGACCTGTGGCCGATGTGTGTGATGCGAGGTATTTCATCAGGGAGCGGGGGTTTGATGGATTGTTGAGGCCCAAGGCTCAGGAGAAGTTGGAGCGGGCCACACGGGACCAGTGTTGGGATGGGAGTGTAGGAGTGGTGACGGCCGCGATCCAGGTGCCCAGGATCTTGGCAGCATGGGCTTTGAAGTCAAGCAGGCCCATGCCACCTTGATGATGAGGGCCAAACATGACCTCTAGCCGTACTGGTGGAGGGCGGCCTGACCAAAGCCATCCTTGCAGCAAATCATACAGGGATTTGAAGAAGCTTGGTGAGAAGGGGATGGCGTGGGCTCCAAACCAGACTTTGGATAGGAGCATAGAGTTGGCAAGAACAACCCTGCCAGTGAGGGTAGTAGGGTGGGCTTTGAGAGAGGCGATTCGTTTCGTCACGTTGTCCAGTATACGGCACTCCATTACTGCTGACGCATATCCGCCTGCCTCCATCCACACGCCCAGATGGTGCACCGGTCCTATGGTAGGACGTGGCACGAAGGGGAGCACCAGTGGAGTGGTGTGTGTTGAGTTAGTAAGGCGTGGACATGGGCGAGCAGATGGGCCAGGTTGGGAACTAAATTGCTGGGGCCCAGAAGTTCTGAAACCAACCAAGGAGGATGATTTCGGTTTTGGAGGCGTTCAGTGCCGCGTTGCCTACCCGGGAATATTCCTGGATGAGGGCTTCAAGCGCGCGTGCATCTTTTTTATTAGACACCCCCACCACGCAATCATCTGCAAATGCCATCATCTTGACTGGGGTTTGGCCTGGCACATGGGCCCCAGTGAGTTGGGCATTCACATTTCGCAGTAGTGGGTCAAGGCTGAAGTTGTAAAGAGTGGGCTGAGGGAGTCCCCTTGTCGCAGGCCCCTTTGAGTGCGGACTACTTCCGTTAGGAAGCCTGGGCCACGCACTGCCATTGTCAGAGATTCCTTGAGCAGCATCACCCAGTTTATGAAGCGGAGGGTAGGCAGAATTGATGGAGGCAGGCCCTAAGGTATTCCCAGTTTACTCTATCATAGGCCTTTTGTTGGTCCAAGAATACAAGTGCCCCAGAGGCTGTGGACTGACATACATTAGCCACATAGTGCACGTTATCCCAAATCAACCTTCTGGGGATGAAACCAAATTGTTCTGGGGAGATGGTGGCAGATGCTACAGTCCCTAAACGGTTAGCCATGATTTTTGTTAAAATTTTGGTGTCTGTGTTTTCTAGAGAAATGGGGCGCCAGTTGGCTAAGTCAAGCTTATCCCCTTTCTTGAAGAGTGTGACAGTAAAGGCCTCATGTCCTCCTGGTAGGAGGCGCGTTTCCAACAGGCTTTGGTTAAGTGAGGCTAGCAGCAATGGGGATATATATTTGAAATATTTTTTGTAGAATTCATATGGAATGCCATCTGGGCCTGGGCATTTTCAGTTTGGCGCACCACAAATGGCTGTCCATAATTCGTTCAGAGAAATTAAATTCGATATTTCTGGGTATCAGAAAATGGTGCGGATATGAGCTCAGTTAAGAAATTCCACCATTTCAGCCAGCTGAATTGATTTCAGCTCGGTATAACTCAGAGTAATATTTTTGCATTTTGATTGCCACTTCAGCTGGTGTGTCCGCAATAGAATTATCTGATCTTCGCACCTGTGTACAGGCCACGCTCTGACATGGTGCAAAAATTTTTTAAAGAAGTATGCGATGCACTTGTCACCTTTAGTGATGCATGTGGCCCTGTATTGGACACAAACCCGATGTTTGTGTTGCCTTTCAAGTGCATTGAGGTGGGTGGCTGCCTCCGCCCACTTCCAGCCCCATGCAGGGCTGTATCCTGTGGCTGTAATGTTGGACTCCAAGTGGGCTAATTCTGCCAGAGCGCACAAGATAACCGCCGATGTGGCTCGTGAGCATCTGGAGGAGAGATGGCGATAATGGCAGATGGTGTCCTCTTTGAAAGTTGCCCATGTGGAAATGGGGTCCGCGCAAAACAGTGCAACAAACAATTTCGCCAAAGTTGCCTCTTCCACCCACGTGGAAAATCCTGGTGACGCGAGCTCAGGGGGTAGATTTTGCACCAATGTGGGGCCTTTGCAACTGTGACGGGTAAGTGGTATGTTATTGAGACCAGTTGGTGGTTGGAGAATTCCATTTTCGTTGTTTTGAAGTGGGAGATGTGGGGTTGGAATTTCGCTGGCATTAGAATAAGGTTGATGTGGGTCATGGACCTTAATTGGCTGTTGTGGACGTGGGGATGCGTCATGTTTTCAAGCAGTGGGGCATGTTGCGGCAGCACATCCATTAACCCAAGGGTGGCTTTTAGAACGCGTAGTTCTACGTGACCCTGTGGGGCGTGGGGTGAGGGTGGCCACTAGTCCGTTGGTGAGGTTAGCTAACAGTTCATGTCGCCAACTAGGAAAGAATCAGGGGGTAGCAGGAGGGATTTGACTGACGAGAAAAATTCCTGATGCTTGTGTGCACTGTTTGGGGCGTAGATGTTGACAATTGTGTGCGCAACGTCAGCCCACGAGAAGGTGATGATGAGCACTCAGCCATTTAGGAATGTTTCTGAGGATGTGAATTTGAAAAAATTATTTTTCCAAATTAGCACCCCACAGTGCTTCGACCAAAAGGATAGGGATGGGAGGAGCATTGTTTTCCAAGCTTCCTCAGAACCTTGTGAACAGTGGGACTCCTGGATGGCCAGGATATCCACGGGCAAATTGTGTTGTAAAAAACTCAGTTTCCTAGCCCGGGACAGGGAGGCCTTGAGTCTGGCAATATTCAGTGTCCCTAGAGTGAAGGTTTCCCCCATCGCACCTTAGGTGTGAGGGGGTGGGCCCCTGGTCCCACCAGCCTCTTCAAGGTCCCCACGGGCTTTCACAGCAGCACAGGTGTTAGCAGCAACGCTATCAGGGTTTTTGTTAATTTTTGCAGAAAGAGTCATATTGGCTTTGGCCTTTGCTTTTTGTTTTCCCAACGTCGGACAAATTTTTTCGGTGTGGATAAGTTTGGTGCACCGTCGAGCGGGGCAAAAAAAAAATTTTCTGTTGGGATAGGTCCCAAGTCAGTTTCAACTGGAGCTTGGGTGCAGCGATTGGGTGAGATTAAATCTCCCATCAGATCCTCAGATTGAGTGGCCCACTCAGCATGGGCCTCCCAATCTGATTGGGTGATGGATTCCTGAGTCACTTCTACCGCAAAGGTCTCCATGTCCTCCTGGCGTTGTGAGTGTGGGATGGTGGTGGTGGCCTTGGCTGCTTCCTTGGCCGTGGCCCTATAGGCCTGCTTGGCCTTCTTCTGCTCCTGCGGGGAGATGGGCTTTACCAATAGGTAGCAGCCTTGTGCTCCCCACGGGAAAGCCTCCTTGGTGCTTGCAGTTGGTTCATAGTGCGCCTCTCCGCTGGCCATGGCCACCGAGGGGTGCTCTTGGAATTTGACGCCCTCCTTGATGGGGCATGCGTGCACCTTATGGCCAAACGTGTCACAGTGGGTACAAATGGGGGGCGCGCTATCCACGGTTACCCAGAATGGGTGGGTGGTATGCCCTGCGATGTCAATAAAGGTGGAGTGCGGGATCTGAGTTAGGTCCTTCACAATCTCCTCAGTTGGGGTCAGAACTGCGATGGCTTTGCCGGTGCACAGGTGTGGCATCAGCGTGAAATGTTGCATTTTGAAAGATTGTATTTCGCCATATATGGCAAGACCATCTTTCAGGTGTTGCTCCAAAATGTCACATTTTACCATAGTAGGCAAAAAGTCAAACCTGAGGAAAATTTGGTTTGATTTTGTCCATCTGGTGCGTTTGGTTTCAACGACCCATTGCCCTTCAGGGAGGTCAACCACTATGTGCACCGCTGCAGCCTCGTCTGCTGCTATTTTGCTTTTGAAACCCAGGTCCAGCCAACCGTGCAACATGTAGTGAGGTGCAATGTACACCGCGGTCAGGAAAATTTTGTGTACATCTTCACAAAACTTTTCCCATAAGGCCGTTTTTTGGATGTCCAGATACACACGGACTCCAAGTTCCACTGACAATGGTGGCTGGGAGTGTGGCGTGTTGATGTACTGGTTGCATCATGCTTGCCACGCGAGTATCTCTGGAGAAATTGTGACCGCTGGTTTTTTGAGATTTTTTTCTATTCTGTCAGATTCTCTGGGGCGTTTTCAAACATTAGAGGCCGCGGGCCTTCCGCCTGCTCCTCTTGCCTTGCTTGCCCAACTGAAACCAGACATGGGCGCAGACTAATCTCCTCTGTGAGATTATCAAACTAGATTTAGTCTTGAATTGAATAGGTTGCAAAAGTGTTTGCAACGAGAAAGAAAAGATGATTGATTTCTAATACAACGTATTTGAAATTTGAAAGCGCCGTTATGTAAGGGTCCTATAATATCTATAGACATAGTGTGCCAGGCCCAATTAGGTTTTCCCAACCTGTAGGTAGTTGTGGGCTTATAGGGCTGATGGGCTTGGCATTCATGACTTTTTTATAACAAATCTTAAAGCATAAAACCTTAGGACTTCTCTTAATACTCTTGGTGAATTAATTTTAAATCCTTGAGTAAGCCTCCATGTTCTTCCTCATGATGAGCTTATATGATTATTCCTGGATGATCTGAATGTGGAGAGTATATCTTTGGTCATTTCCCACAGTTTTGTACAATTTTAAATTAAAATTTCAGCGTCCTTAAAAGTCAGTCCAAGGTGCGGTAAATGGCAGGCTTTTCATTCACATAGTTCTCGCTTTCATTTTTCAAAATTGTAGTTCCAAGAGGGGGAAAGTGCTGTGACAAAAGGCATTTAAAAAAGCCATTAGCAATTTGATGGGCTTGATCAGAGTGATGTACTATTTCATAATCATAGGCCTGTAGTTTTGAGCTCAACAGGCTAACTGACCTTCAGATTCCTAGAGATTATATAGCCATTGCAATGAAGCATGGTCAGTGAAGACCTTAAATTTAGTCCTATGAATATATAATCAAAATTTCTTACAGGTATATATGACAGACAGGCATTTTAGCTAGCTTACAATGCTATTGTGTTTGTGTTTATTCAGGATTCAACTACAGAAGGCTAAATAATGCTCATCCCATCATCCCCTGTCAGAATTTTAACCAGATGGTTTCCTCCAATGATTAAACAATATTTGAGATTAAATGGCCAATCCCAACGGAATGGCTCATTGATTGAATTTAATAGTGTTTTGTATAATTTTCTTGATAGTTGCTCCTCAATTGGGTTGAGCTGAATCAGTATTCCACCAAGATTGGGATTAGATTCAGTTGGGGCCAATCAATTGCCCCAAATTAGTATAAGGATCACTGGCAACCAGTAGCTGAGGATGATCCATTTGTATTAATTTATTAATATCAGCGGAAACTGATGATTCCGGTTTTGAGGCAGCTGAGGTTGTTTCCAGTACCTAATATAATTTTTCATCCAAAAGGCAATACCATGAGAATTGATTATATAGTCAAAAAGTGACATTGGCAAGAAGCCAAGATATTTTAAACTTATCAAGCAACAAGAGTGGTTTATGGTGCATAATAATTAACTTAAAGGTTGAACCCAAATTTGACAATAATTTATATATAATCATATATATGGCTCACCGGTGACTCAAGGCTGAGGATTAGCCAAAACTAATAATTGCTCATTGGGAAGGATGGGGCAAAAGGGTCAACATCAGGGAAGTGAGAAAGCGCAGAAGAGTAGAGAAATAGTGGTTGTCTGGATGTTCTAGTGATAAGCTGATAGGTTAGTGAGGGCACAGTAGCCCATTTGTACATATAAATGCCTGGTGCTTCCTTTTCAATAAATATCTCCCTTTGCCTAATCTCATTTTTTTAAGTTTTTTTTTAGTTTTAAGGGTTGGGGCTTAGGCTGGGGATCCCCAAATGACACAAGTGACACGCCTAGGGAGTTAGCTGGCGCCGCTGGCCCTGCACCTAAGGCAAAACAGCAAGGGTCAGCCAGTCTCCATACTGGTTGGCCTGCCAACCAACAGAGCCTACTGTCACCAGAAAATTCAATTTTCTGAGAGTGGTTTTCACTACAGGGGTTCTGCTGTTTGGTGCCAGAGTAGCAGACTGGTTGTTGAGGAGGTGGCGAGATGAGCCACTGGTTTGGCCAGGGAGGGGAAGAGCACTCTGGTGTGACCCTAACCTGATGGTTGTGTTCCAGCAATTGTTGGTGGCGGGGAGAGGCAAGCCCTGGACACCTGACCAACATGACAAGGTTGGAAGTAGGAATACTACCATCTGGTTGAGTGGTGGTAATTGTCAGAATTTCAACCATATGGATTACTCCAATGATTAAGTGAGATTTGGGATGAAATGGCCAATCCTGGCAGAATGGTTCATTGACTGAGTTTTGTGGTGTTTTATATGATTTCTTGATAGTTGTTTCCCAATTGGGTTGAGCCAAATCCAGTATTCTGCCAAAATCGGTAGTTAGATTTAGTCAGAGCCAATCAATGGCCCCTAATTAGTTTAAGGATCACTGGTGACTAGTAACCAAAGACGATCCATTTGCATTATTTTATTTATGTCAGTAAATCAGTGATTATGAGTTCAATGAGTCTGAGGTTATTTCTTGCGCCTAATATAATTGACTGTCGCCCAAAAGTGATACCCAAAGATCAACTACAAAGAAGCAAAATGTGCCATCAGCAAGAAGCCAAGATATCCCGAGTTTACCAAGTGACTGAAGTGGTTTCTGGCACATAATAATCGACTTAAAGATCAAACCAAAATTTAAAAATTATTTAAATATAATCATCTTTATGGCTCACTGGCAACTCAAGGATGAGGATGATCCAAATCTAATAATTAGTCATCAGGAAGGATGGGTGAGAGGGTCAACACCAGGAAAGTGAGAAAGTGCAGCAGAATAGAGAAAGAGTGGTTGGCTGTAAGGTCCAGAATTGAGCTGATAGCTCAATGGGCGCAAAATCCCATTGTACATATAAATACCTGGTGCTTCCCTTTCAATAAATATCTCCTTTTGCCTATTATCCCTTTTAAGTAAGTTTATTTTTATTCTTATGGGTTGGGTTTAGGCTGTGGATTTCTGAATGGCGCAGGTGACATTCCAAGGGGTCAGCCAGCGCTGCTAGCCTGCATCTAAGACAAAACGGCAAGGGTTAGCCAGCCTTCATACTGGTTGGCCTGCTGACCAGCAGAGCCCAATGTCAATAGAATGGTCGAATTTCTGATATCCCCTATCTGAGAAAGTACATCTCCTATAATTGTAAGGGATACATCATAATGTCCTATAATGAGCTGGTTTTTAGTTGAGATATATCAGTTGAGGGCTTTCAGACAGGGCTTTCCATAGCTTATTAAAGAAGTCCTCACATTCTTGGGACCATTGGAAGGTTTTTACTACGCAAAACGTTGTAATAACGGCTCAGTATGTTATAAAATCCTAGTCTTAGATAGCGGTAATATTTGACCATTCAATGAATAATTTGATAACTCGCTTAGCTTCTGGTTCTCTCATAAAATCAATGGAGTTGAGTTTTTGAGTTACAGCTATATTTTTTGTACTGACTGTGACCCAAATACTCCATCTGATACTTGAAAAATAAGAATTTACTAAGCTTAAATCTTAACTGGGCTCAAGCTAACATCTAAAAACCTCTTCCAGGTGTAATAATTGTTGGGTGAACTTTATAAAAGAACAATTATATTGTCAAGGCAAAATATAATGCAACTCATCTTAAAAGCCCACATGGTAGTATTTATCACTTGCTGGAAGGTGACCGGCGAGTTTTGTAATTCTTAGGGTATTTGAGTCAGTTAAACAATCCCCAAGAGGTAATAAGTACACAGTTTTCTTGGTCTTTATTGGACAGATTGATTTGCCAGTAACCACTAATGATATCTAGTGCTGTAAAATATTGGCTCCCTTGATTGACCCAACGCATCAGCTATTTTCTTTAGATAAGAATCCCCTTTTAGCTATACTCAAGAGTCAGTAGTCAATAATGGCTTTATTAGAGCCATCTTGTTTTATTGACTATGAGCACTGGACTGTCCCATGGGCTGCGCGAAAAGACAATTCTTATTGCCATAAAGCTTCTTAATTACTTCAGAACCTCTTTTTTACTAGCCTTGCTTCTCTTTATAGATTGCAATTTATGTGTCTTGCATCCACGATATCCACATGATGTTGAATCCCCACATTGCATCCAAGTTCATAGTCATCCTCTGCTAATACTTGGACGTATATTTTATAAAAGCCATCGCTTGATCTTTCTGATCCTCAGTTATCCCATCAAGTTTTTCACAAGACATGAGCACATAATTTGTTAGGGCAACTCTGGTAAGCTGAACTCTACTAGATTATCAACTCATGTAACATAAAAATCTCTTACAGTGGTTTAGATATACAATTGAAACTTTTTACTTTCTCTTGATAGAAACATTAAGGGCTTTAGGTTGGCAAGTAAAATACATATCTTCTAATTACCTGCCATGATTATTCTAGGAGCAACAAAAGGTTTAATCCTTAATTGTTGCCAAGGAGAGTAGACTTCCCTTAGTAGTCATTAAGATATCTCTGAGCTCATATTGGTGGATACCATGCGTTCATATCCAGGATATAATGCACAATCTTTAGAGTCCCTGAGAAAGATAATCTTGTTCTCAGAAATGGTGGCTGATGGGAAAACTTCTGTGACTTATTTGTTGATAATGAATAGGGACTACTCCATCATTATAAACTAAATTGATGAATTTATATATATGAGTGAGGGGCACAAGTATCTCTCAAGTATTAAGTCTCAATGTTTGGCCTACAATAGTAAAAGTGTTTTTCATAGATTAAAACAGCACCATAAACCCTAAGGCTACTACCAACTAGAAATTGGTAGCTATGTTGGCAAGTACTATAGAAGTTGCACTAACCTTGAAAAGAGCTAACCACCATTGATAATGTGTTACATGCCCCCTCACTCATAGTACTCATAGTCCCAGCCGTTCTATATTGCTGATGATGGGCTACATCAGGAGCTATCCTCATTTGTTTTGAACAATAACTGTATATTACAATCATAGTAGTGCTGCTGTCTACAATGGCTCAAACCTGGATTTTGTTATGTTTACGTCAATATAATTACAATAAGAAAAGATGTGTGAATTCCACATATATTGAGAGAATATATGGGATGTTGACTTGGTTAAGCATAGTCCTAATATGCTATCCTACATCAGGGAAGTGAGTATTCAGATCTCAATTGGTATGCAACTTTACCTCCTTTTAGATGAGGTAAGGCTTGAGATTCCTCAGTATCCCCAAATTAGGTGTGCTCACAATTTGATTGAATAAGGTTTGGAGACAACTCATTATCCTTTTTTGCTCCATAGCCACTCGCTGACTTCTGGTAATGGCTGAAACTGTAGGAGTGTCCTTTTTGGGGTTTTTTTAATTTTAGTATGACTCAAATCTTTCATATTATTCTGGGACAAGACTGGATATAATAGCAATAGAGCACCCCTCTTTTATTGCCAAGTTTCTATTCCCTGGCTTTCATCTTCTTAGAAGGTCACAAGATTTTCCCAGGGCGTTATTTAGGATAGGAGGCCACATAATGCTCCTTGGATTTTCAGATCCAATAAGTTATCTCAGCTAGTTTGTGGCATTTTCCAAATTCCCTTAAATTTTGAGGGAAGCTCTCCATGGTTCCCCTATAATCTTCATCTAGCTGTAAGTGTAATGTACAAGTTCCCAAGACCTCACTCGCCATTTGGAAATAATGGAAACCTAAAACAAACGAGAGATACCTCAATTGTTTGGCAGAATAGGATGCGTTGAAATCCAAAAATGTATGGATTAAATATCACTAAAGTGGTAAATTTATATTACGCTGAGTTCAGTTGTTCTGAGAATATTGCATGCAAAGAAAATAATAATTACATAATATATCCCAACAGGCTGAGGTGCAGCAGACGTTCTTACACTTCTGGCTTCTTTCACCTGAAAGGCTTCAAGGGCCGCACTTGAATGGTTCATAACAACCCTGTCTTTAATAAAAGTTAAGGTATGACAAGCATTCATGAAACAATCGCATTAGACTATTTGTGCCTGCCCAGCTAGATGAGCTAATGCCCTCGTGGCAACCTAAGTTCCTAAATGTAGAGGAATTCTGGCACCCGCTGGTCCTGGTTGCTCCAGTTTATCCTATTGTGACATCTTAATAATGATGCACAAATGCCCTCATGGCATTTTGAAACTTTTTTTTATACCAACCACACAATGCTGACAAATTTAAGTAATTAATTAAAAATAAACCTCTAAAATTGGGTCCAGAAATAGTGAGGTGGGTTTCTTTTTCAGAGAATTAATGATAATTTAAGGTGATGAAAGGGGGAACTGATACTCAACTGTAAATGTTAGCCCAGAAAGAGCTATGTTAATTAATAATAATTTTGGCTTAAAAAGCCTAAAAAAGCCAGCATCAAGCAACTGCTGACTAGTATCAGGAGCCTAAATCCTAGTACATTTTCTGAAAACTTTATACTATAAAAATATATCCCAAAAATGCATTAATCAACATTAATTTGAGTTGGAAAAGTGGGATTGCAACCATCAGCATAAGAAATTTCCTAAGTCACAACCCTAGTAAATCACATGTATATCACCAATCATTACAGTGAGTGTCAACTGGTTTTTACTTTCACATTGGAAAGTCCAATCTGACTTCACATTTCTTCAGGTATTCATTTCTATGGAGCATAAATCTTTCACAAGCGCCAATAACAATGAGTAATGTAGATTAGAGTAGTTCTTTCTGGCATTCTAGAGCGCAACTTTGGTATCAATATCCATCATGCTTTAGCACCCAGAAATGCCTAGGCTTTGTAATATAAGCAGTCAGGAAAACTTGTTAGTGGTTTAGTTCTTTTAAAACTGAATGGTCATGAATTATGCCTTTAAGTGGCCACGCATTTATGAATTCTATATTCTTGTAAGGCTATAATTTCTAAACCATTAAAGGTCCAATGTTCCTCATTTAAGTAGGACATAATCATGTTTTGACTTTGATCATCTAAACAATTAATCATGGTGTTAGCTTTATAAAGGTCGTCAGCTCTGTGCATTGTAATTTTAAACATCTTAAAAAGATCTACATTCCCATGCTTACCAAACTTAAGAAGATTAACTAAATTAGATTTTTAAAAACCGGATAGAAATCTCCTTATCCAGTTATCACTTGCGCAGTAATAGTCCAAGGCCTTGGGTTACTAGCATGGGTTTGTCTTGTTTCAGGAGCTGTCATCTCCTCATAAGTGGAAAAGCAAACAATAAAGTTGGCACTGAAAAAGTAGGTTGATGCATTATCTCTTTAGTAGCCTTCTCTCCAAGGATACTTTTTCAAATAACTCTGGCCAGTAGAAGCATTGTTGATGAAGTTACTGACATCTGCTATCTTGTAGTTCATTTTAAATCTGGTGTTCCCATGTGGTTTGATTCTCCTGCTCCCAAAGACATTGTTGCTTAAATTTCCATACTTCCGTGAGGTCTCTTTGTGAGTCATGTACTTTAGTGCAAAATTCATCCAGCTCATTCTTGTGAGCAGTCTCTGCATTATAAAGTTTGTAAACTTGGCATTATAATTTATTGTCTTACTATAGAAGATCTTTGCTATCCTGTTGAAGTGACTAAACTAGTTCTATGAATCCTTTAATATCCCGCTGCATTGGTACTTGTTGATTTCTGATATGTTGTAGCTCAGACTGGAGGAAGTTAGTGGTCTCAATGTTGCCTCCCAAATTCTGTGTGGCCATCTCCATTTCATGTTGTGTATTTATTAAGTTCCTTGAGCGCCTCATCCTGTTGAGTAATGTCCCCAGAGTGAAATGGTTACACTTGACTTCTTCTCAAAATTGATATTTATTTGAGGCAAGCTGACCAGGGGACGTTTCTTCTCAGAATTGAGGTATACTTTGTATACATTCATTGGTGACTCCTCAGCTATCCATTTCTTGATATCCTATGGCAACATGTTCCAGTTTAAATGATCAATGAGATTATTCAGTTGTTGCAAAATCTGCATGGTACTATCATGGCTTAATTAAGTTTATGATGGACACCATAGAAATTGTTTTCTAGCTGCCTATGAAATCCCTGAAAGACTTCCACATTTTGTTAATTTTTGATTAACATGTCCATAACACTGGACAACAATAATTTTGTTACATGGTTAATATTTGCTAAATCTTATGTACTGTTGAGCGCTGAATTCAAATATGAAGTCAGAAATTCCCTATCAGCCTCAGTTTTTTTACAATTGCCCTTCCTACTTCTCTAGAAAGTACATAGGCACAACTTATGCAAGTGCAATATATAAAATTATTAATTTATTTTTTGCAAAATTTATGTTGCTATCTAAACTGTTTACCTATTTGTTTATTTTAGTTTATTAATATCCATGACAGATAAGTTTTTTATGTCAACACAATAACACAAAATGCCAGAAAATCAAAATGAAGCAGATTTTAGGTATGTTGAAATTGCATGTATATATAATAAACGTTTTTCAAAAAATGGTAATTAAAAAAAAATATTCCCAATAGAAAGAAACCATTTATATATTTGAAATTCAGCGTCAAAAATTCTATAAGATTCAGCTGTTATCATTCTTGTAACAGAAAAAACCAAAATTTGGTTATCCAGTGCAATCAGGGCTTGATGATGAAAATGGTTAATTGTGATTTTTATACAGTAAGTTAAGATACCCAAAATGATATTGTCTCATTTGGGCTAGATTATTAGCTTGTTGCAGTACTAGACTGTGGCTGAAAGTCCAGAAACTTTTGTACTACTGCAAGAGCTAGCCCTGATTTTTTTGATGATAAAATAAGTTGATGCTAGGTCAGATTACTCATGGCGAAAGAAATGGAAAACCCAAAAGTAAAATTTGTCCAATATGTCTCTCTTCTATGTGGTGAAAATACAAGTAGCAAAGCCTTCAAGTTAGGGAAATATAAGAATTTAACTTCCTTTAGTGCCATTTGATTAGAAGTAGGAGGGTGACATAAAAGATGACTGATTGGTTATCTTCGCCATCTCCCCCTTCCTGAGGTGGTTACTGTAAGTCCTGGGGAACATCCTTTGGGCGCCGTAGGGCCATTTTGCCATTTTTGAGCAAGAAGGCACCAAAGAGGATGGTGTACCCCCTGTTACTCAAGGCAATCTCACTCACGTAATAGACAAGCGCTGGGTAACAGCCCTCCCACTTCAGATCCTGCTTCTAGTACCCACACTCTCCTTGGTAGAACTGATATGAGGAATCAGTGAAATTTCACTGAGATTGTCAACATGAAATTGATCATAACTAATTTGAGTGGCAATCAGCCCAATGCTCATATTTCAAATGGTCAAAAAGGTATGAAGACTGATCTATAAGATGGAATGCCTGATGGTTGCAACTCAGTTAACATGACAATCAGAAAAATATCCCCCCTCCTAAATTTGTCAGGGATCACCCCCAATGGGCAGGAAACAGCATTGGATACCATTGACAGGGTTTCAAAGCTTCCTGCTGACAAATTGGCCATTGCGCCTGATGCAATGCCAATGACCAAATGAATGGCCCAGTGACCAAGCATGGGCGGGTTGGATGTCCTGAACCCGTTCCCAACCAAATGGGTCAACCCCTATGTGGGGTGGCCTTGGGGATTCTGGCTGTTCATCAGGATAAATGCCATCGCGCCAACTATTGGAAATGCAGTTGAGCCTTGGTTCAGATGTTTGAGGTCAAACCAACAGTGACTCAGCCTGCCGCTGAATTCTTCAATGTCAGTTCCCAGTAAATTATCTGTTCCCCATTCCCAAAGAATTAGCCAGTTAGGTCAAACTTGTGGGACCTAATCCTGGCTTGTTTCCCTTCCAAATTGGTTACTATTTAATCAGTTGCATCGCAATGATAAAATTTTTAGTCAATTTTTCTTCCTTAAAATTTTTCCATTAAAAAACCCTCCCCAAAATTAAGTTTTTATATGTTGATAATTAAGCCACCTTTTCTGCCAATGCTCTCATACTCCTCGGGGTTAAGGCTGTGTTCATCTGGTATTTTATTTTGTCCCTGTACGAAATTCTGGCTCACTGGCTGATATTGAAGGAACTCCTTTCCAGTTCCATATTCGTCATATCAGCAGCAGTGCCTTGGGCATTCTGGTTTGCCGTTCAGGTGCTCTGACACCTTGGCTGGCAGGCTGGTTTAATTCTTACTTGCTGTTTGCCTAACATAATTGACCAACCATTATTCTTAGCCATTTCCGCCTTTCTTGCATACATTGGCGCAGCAATGGTCCCTTCTTTCCAACTGAATCAGTTTGTAAAGAAGATTATCTCTGGCCACATTAGTCCAGTCCCACCCAAGGCTCCAAACCCATACCCCATAGTTGCCGTGGATATTCTTCCCATGTCAGCAGAATCTGACATCCCAACTTGCAACAAGTTTATTCCTCATTAAAGCCTAGTAGTTTCCCCTGACCCCACTACCATCTTTTTGGTATCACTGGATTCATCCACAACTACCAATAAAGAGAACTCCGTTTACTTCTTAGTACCCATGAAGATTAGTGTTGGGTCCCATCACGTCTCCTTTGAGGCCCTGGTGGACACTGGAGACACAGGAAATTTTATGAGTGTAGAACTAGCCAGTAATTGGAACTTTCCATGGATTCAGGTCCTTTGGTGATGGTTGTATCGTCAGCCTCCCAAACCTCATACCTCATACATTGAACAATCACATTTTCTTTTTTTTAGTACTATATGGTCCCAACCCAAGGGGGATTCATCGATGTGAACAATCACATTTTCAATACATGAGTTCAGCTTCTGCGACCACTTTTCTGCTATGCCAAACTTGGTGTTTCCAGTGATCTTAGGAGTGGTATGGTGGCGCCAGCAACATGTTAAAATCCACATGGAGTCTAACATGCTGTCATTCACTAATGATCAACTGGAGGGTGAATTCCTTCTAGTTGACACTCTTAAGAAAGCTCAAGGTTGCAGTTCTATCACGTCCCTCATCTCTCCTTCGGGCATAATGTCTGATTTTCCAGAAAGTTTAATGTGCTATCAAAGCATTTTTGATTCTGAAAAGGCGGACTGTTTGCCTCCCCACACTAGATTTGACTGTGGTTTCCGCACAACGGTGGAGTTGGTGTTTATCAACTTCCCGCTGTATCCCCATACAGCTGAGGAGGAGGCTACACTCAACACCTGGCTGGATGATATGTTGAGAAAAAAGTGGTTGTTCAAGGAGACCTCGCCAGTTGCATCTTTCATCATCTTTGCTAAAAAAGCTGATGGCTCTCTCCGCCCCTGTGTGGACTATGGACACTTAAATAAAATCACAGTTTCTGGTCCCTACCCCTGCCTTTAGAACAGATGATAAGCCAAGCAATCACCAAATCTCGGGTTTTCTAAGCTGGATCTCGTCAATGCATTCAACCAGATTTGGGTAATGAAGTACAAGAATGGTTAACAGCAATCCAGATGAAGCGGGGTACTTTTCAATTCCGCGTAATGCCCTTGGGCTGAAGAACGCTCCCACTACGTTTCAATGCATGATTGACAATGTACTGGGTGACCTCCGGTTTACCTGCACAGTAGCATATATTGATGATATTCTGGTTCACTCCTGACTCCTGAGCAGCATGCTACCAACTTGGAAGCAGTTGTGGCCGCCTTGCATAAGGCAGGTTTGTTTGTCAAACCTTCCAAGTGCAAGTTTTATAAGGAGGAGGTTACCTTTCTTGGGAACCTCATCCTTAAAGATGGTTATGCAATCCCTCCCAATAAGTTGGATGCTATCCAGGAATGGACAACCATGACTACCCAGAAACAACTACAGAGTTTCTTGGGAACCATCATTTTCTTAAAAAAGTTCTCCCCAACACTTTCCCAGCTTGCGGCCCCACTCCACCCCCTTACAGGGAAAAACATACTATTTTGCTGGATTGACAAATGTCAATGGGCGTTCAAATCAATTAAAGAGGTGTTTGTATCCCCTCCCATTTTGAAACACGCTGATCCCACCAAGCTGTATATTGTTTCATGCGACGCTTCATCTTTAGCCATGGGGGCAGTGTTGCTCCAGGGGCATGATGGCTTGGAACACCCAGTCGCCTACTTTTCCCAAAAGTTTACCACTACAGAACAGTCTTGGGCTATATATGACAAGTAGTTGGCAGCCGTTGCATGGGCCCTAACTCATTGGAGGTACCTGTTACAGGGTGCCCAACATGAACTAACAGTCCACATGGATCACCAGGCCCTTTTGTACTTTTGAAAACCCCAAAAATTGGCACGTCAGTAAGCTTAAACTTATTGGGACCTGTGCAGTCTTAAATTCAAATATGAATTTGTAAAAGGTGCGCTCAATGTACTTCTTAATTTATAAGTACAGCCCCTCCCACTGTTCCGCGGATCCAGAGGAAGTGGATCTTGTTACTGTGATTCCTACCACCCAAATCCTGTCAATTGTCCCCCTTGTTGTTTCTTCTGTCGCTCTGGCCCCTGATGCTCCATTAGTTGCTCAGGTCTTAGCCAGTCAAATGGCCTGCCCTGAGGGCGTGGAGTTGGTCAAGCAGTCATCTCACCAGAAGCATAAACACTCCCTATACTAACTGAAGGAGGGTCTTTTATATTTTTCAATCTCACGTTTGGGTTCCCCCCTCCTTCCAAACTGAGGTATTCCGTGCACATCATGATCCCCCCACAATTGGCCACCCTGGTACTAAGAAATGCATTGATTTGATCAAATGGACCTACAATTGGGCAGGTTTGACAAAAGAAGTTTCAGCCTGGATCGCTGACTGCATTACTTGTGCTCAGGCTAAGTCAGACCGCTCCAGTAGAAATGGTCTTTTACACCCCTTACAGCAGGTGGAGGGTCCATGGACGTCAGTGTCCATGGATTTTATCATTGAACTCCCCTGTGTAATAGGTTCACAGCGGTGATGGTGGTGGAGGATTGTTTCACAAAATTTTCCTCTTTATTTCATGCCATTCTGCAATTATGTCAGAGGAGACTGCCTATCTTTTTGTGCAGCATGTGTTCTCAATGTTTGGTCTCCCCCTAGGAGATTATTAGCAACTGCAGTTTACAGTTCATGGCGCAATTTTGGAGTGAACTCATATCTATCCTAAAAATATCCCCCTGCCATTATACAGCGTACCATCCCTAGTACGATGGACAGACTGAGTGAGTCAACCAAGTTCTCAAACAGTACCTGTGTTGTTATACTGCGGCCACACAAGACACCTGGGCCAATGACCTTCCCCTCGCTCAATTTGCCTATAACAATGGAATGCATGTGTATATGGGATTTTCTCCTATGAAGCAACGTTGGATTACAGCCCTTCATTTTTGGTTGGCCTAGCTTGTGACCTGAGGTCCAAGCTGCCGCAGATCACGCTGAACATATTGGGTCAACTCAATCCTTGGTGCGGGAACACCTCACCAAAGCTATTGATGACTACAATAGGTTTGCAAATTGTAAGCGGCTCCTGGGTCACAATATTACAGTGGGTTCCTATGTTATGCTCGATACCCACCATTTATGTATTCAAGTGGCTTCTCATAAATTCGCAAGTAAGCGTTCTGGCCCCCATTTGGTGGAAGAGGTCTTGGGTAATGGCGCGTTCCAGTTGAAGCTTGCGGTTCACTGGAAACAGCATCCCATCTTCCACATTTCCCAGCTGTCACCCTTCAAATGTATGGTCCCCGCAGAACCTGAACCAATCATTAATGAGGATGCAGAAGAAGCTGAGGTGGAGAACATCCTGGCATCACACAAGTCCCGCCAGTCCATCCAATATCTCATAGCTTGGAAAGGTTACCCAGCTTATGAGAACAGTTGGGTCAAGGCACACAATTGTGCAAAATGTATGTAATTGGTTGAAACATTTCACAAAACCCACCCCACCGCTCCCCATCCTCCCCAAAAACCTGCAATGGTAATGACAATCAAGTAACCCAATGCGCACAAGAATGTGGCTCTCATACAGTTCCGCGGTGGTGGGGCCCTTCCCTTGGAAAAAGGAAAGGGAAATGTAAGTCCTGAGGAATGTCCTTTGGGCATTGATTGGGCCATTTTTCTGTTCCCAAGCAAGAAAGCACTGAAGAGGATGGCTGTACCCCTCATTACTTAAGGCGATCTCACTCACATGGTAGATGGGTGCTGGGTAACAGCCCTCCCACTTTGGATCCTTCTTCCAGTACCCACACTCTCCTCAGCAGAACTGCTACAAGGAATCAGTGAAATCTGCGCCAAGATCATTGAAATGAAATCAATCATAACTGATTTGAGCAGCAATCAGCCCAATGCTTGGATTTCAAATGGGTGAAAAGGTATGAAGACTGATCTATTAGCTGGAATGCCCAACAGTTGCAATTTGGTTAACATGACGATCAGAAAATCTCCCCCTCCCAAATTTGTTGAGATCACCCCTGATGGGCAGGAAACAGCTTTGGACACCATCAACAATGTTTTGAAGCTTCCTGCTGGCAAATAGGGCGTTGCGCCTGATGTAATGCCACTGACTGAACAAATGGCCTAGTGATTGAGCATAGGTGGGTTGGATGTCCCAAACCCGTTCCTAACCAAATGGGTCCACCCCTATGTGGGGTGGCCTTGGGGATTCTGGCTGCTCATCAGGCTAAATGACATCGCGCCAACTGTCAGAAGTGCAGTTGAGCCTTAATTCAGACGTTTAAGGTCAAACCAACAGTGACTCAGCCTGCTGCCAAATTCTTTGATGTGGGTTCCCAGTAAATTATCTGTTCCCCAATCCTGAACAATTCACCAGTTAGGTTGAACTTGTGGGACCTGATCCCAGCTTGTTTCCCCTCCAAATTGACTACTATTTAATCAGTTGCATCACAATGATAAAATTTTTGGTCGATTTTTCTTCCTTAAAATTTTCCAATAAAAAAACCCTCCCCAAAATTTAGTTTTTAAAATGTTGAGAATTAAGCCACCTTTTCTGTTAATGCTCTCATACCCCTCAGGGTTGATGGCCGTGTTCATCTGGTATTTTATTTTGTACCTATATAAAATTCTGGCTCACTGGCTGATATTGGTGGAACTCCTTTCCAGTTCATATTCGTTGTATCAGCAGCAGTGCCTTGGGCATTCTGGTTTGCCATTCGGGTGCTCTGGCACCTTGACTGGCAGGCCAGTCTAATTCTTATTTGCTGTTCGCCTGACAGTTACATCATAAGTTTTATGATTTCTTTTATTTGCTACTACATCCCCTGTAGTGAGCACCACTTTAGTAGTGCAAGATCCTTTTTGGTGCTATATGCACAAGTAAACAATTGCATCAATCTAACTCTTGGGCATACTGTATAGAAAAAAATCACAAAGTGAGTTAGCCTAATCTTTGGTATATAAAATCTATGTCAAAGATTTCAACAATATAAGCCCCTAGATTTAACAATAAGAATAATCCTTTATTTAAAGTAGTTAAACAATATTTATAGGTAAATCACATTATTCAGAATTCATCAGATTACTTGTGATGTGGTACAATGATTATTGTAAAAAGCGATTGAGACATGAAGTTGATTCATTATAAAAGTATTTGAATAGGGTGTCATTGTGTCAGGGTAAATCCTGACATTAATGGAATTCCTAAGATTATAGATATTGTCAGTCAGATCAATATGATATGTGATGAAGTTAGATCGAATAATTGCATATCAAATTAATGATTGTAGCGAAAATATTCGATTAATCGTTTAAATTACTTTATTTGCAATAGTATTCAGTCAATTAATTGCACCAAAACGAACTTATGATGAGAATGAGACGATTCCCACTGCCTTTCAAAATCACATGCAAGTTGCAATCCCATAAGCTCCAGAGAAGGATAGTGCACTGTTTAAAATCAATTAAGCTTAGGCAAGTCCAAGAAAGTTAAATGGTATATAAACCCAAGGCATTAATTTGGTTAATCTTTGCGGTCAATAAAATTATTCTTATAATGCAAACACTATTAAGTTTATTTACTAAAGTGTTATCATTACTGATCTACCACCCCAGCCTACAAGAAACGCCCTTCCAACTTTCTCCTTTTAAAGCCATGTCTTTAAGCAACTCCCATACCAGCTTACCCACCATTTCTTATAACTGGACACCTCTTGTGTCCTTGTCATACTGGGCTAAACCCCTTGGTTATGCTAACTTATGGTTAGCTACCCCCAACCAGGTCAGTAGTACACCAGTCCCTGACACATTGGGTTGTTTACAATGTAACCTAGTTTAGTATAAAATATAGTAACTTAGTTTGTATCATATCATTCTTTGATTCTAAAAACAGGAATCAAGTCAACAATTATCCAACAGTTATGATGGTGATTCAATTGCTCTCAGTTTGGAACTTTATCTGCTGCGTCAAACCCAATAAAAAACTCATCAATTTAGTTAGAAAATTTATGAAATTCAAGAACATTTTTGGGTTCATTTATCAACATCAGTAAGGATGAAGGAACTCTATTCAGTGCTCTGACCGTGGCTCAGGGGTCTACTCTGCGCAGATTAGGAACCAGACAACTTCTCTAACATCACAATTGCTCTCACTAAGCAAATCCTTACCTGATGCTTCCCCTTGTAGCATCAATCACTTGGTTAAACTGTCCATGCCTATGGCAAACTTCTTATCGCTCTAAGACATTTTTGACATAGGTGGCCCTCTGAACTCAACGAGACCTTTCAACCTCTTCCTTGGAGTTATCAGCACTAAGGTATCCTCAACATAGAGTGCCTTCTTCCAAATAGCTAATCCCAGACTGGCTACTAATGATTACTGCACTTTATACAGCAAAAGTACAAACAAAAGGATAAACTTAAGATTTTGTAGAAAGGTTTCTATTAAATTATAAAGCAGAGAATTTTATACAATAAGTAAAATTCAGGTTATAAAAATGGATAAAATATTTGAAAAATGTTTAGGAATTTGGGGTTTGGACTTGAGGATTTTTAAGATCCTCTAATCAGACGTCTTCTGAATGATGCTTTAGCACTTTCATCCATTAGTGCCAACTCTTGTAATTGTGAGCTCCATCTCATGGTGGTTACCACTGAACCTGGATGTTCAGGGGCCTTTGTTTTAGGCCCTGCTTCTGGGTTCTGGGCCATTGTTGCTTCAGCTGATATAATTGGTTACCAAATTTGTAATTTTTTCTTGACTTCATGTTTGAGCAATGGCGCTCCTATAATGCACCTTGCATCATGCTTTCAAGTCAATCTGGAGCTTGTCTGATTGCCAAATTTGGTATATTCATCTTTAAACCTTAGATTCTTTCATCAGTGTATTTGGCTCACTCATCATTTTGTCACTGGCAGAATGTAAATTATTTTGGACCCCTGAAGGTATAAAAAGAGGTCAATTTTCACACAAATCTTGGCAGCAACACCATCCTCATATAATAAATTTTCTAACTCAGCAGGGCAAAAAAATTGGCATAATGTTGCTTTGTTCTTGTTGAAAAATATTGCTCATTATGTCATATCAACTTAACTAAAAAAAAATTTTCTCACCCTCGCCTAAAAAGGGCCTTGATTGCCCCCATTTATGGTTAACTGGTTACAAGTACCTCCACTAGTTTGGGGGTTGTTTAAATTCATTTTCACTAGTCAAGTAATGCCCAGTAGCACCAGGAGAAATCTCATCTGTGACACCCCTCACAACGTTGTTTATTTGGTAGTATGTAAGCAACATTAGAGAATCCATTGGTGAAGAGATCAGCTTAGCCACTGTATCTTTGGAAAGTGGGTCACTAGAGTCATCCATGCAATGCCTGAGATTGTATACCATGTTTTAAGCAGAATAAATTTTCTTTTTATTGAAAACTTACCTAATTGACATTCACTTAAATAAAACTCTTTCTTGTTTTGGGTTTGTTTTGCCAACCTATCATTTGGAAACTTGATAAACACCTAATGTTAATTTACTACAAACTCTAATTCTGTAAGATGGGGGACAGCCATTATTGCAAGCATACCCAACCCTTCGCCTATCACACCAATTTAATTAATTTTTCTGTGTTTGGGGAAGGCTGGCGGACGCCATTATGATTACTGGCAGTTTAGGCCTTTTTTGCCTGCCATAAGATATTTGGGGATGAATTAATGTTTTCTGTGACCCCTAAACTTCAGGGGTAGTATCTCCTTAGATCCATTGTAAAAGGTCACCCATTGTATGCAGGGCCACAAGTTGCACTCACACTTTAGAAACAAAGAGGCTCTCTTTTTTAGTGAGTAATAATGTAATGAAAAGTTTTGTTTATCTTGGTTTCCCTAGTGCTAAGTTCTAAAGGATTTTTATCAGAGCAATGTTTGGAATCCAATTAATCAGGAGGAATTTTGATAAAACAATATATATTAATTTATGTTATAGTATAAACTAGTTCTTGAACAACCATTGATGCTGGTATTAATCTTCCACAACTTAATAATTTTAAATATAATTTTCTAATTCTTTTTTGTTAAAATGGTAATTTCATCACTCCCAGTTCAAAGCTCTATCTGCCACGTTGCCCCTTAAATAAATTACCAATTTTTATACCTATCTTTCTTATATTCATGGTATTATTAAAGTTGTTTATAAGCTTTATCAAGGATAAAAAATTCTTAATGCCTTTGCTAACTTGGTTTTGTAAAAAAACTCCAGAGACCTCAAAGGCAAAGAGATCAGCTTGGCCACCATACCTCTGTCAAGTAGACACCAGAGTCAGGCATGCAATGCCTGAAATTGCAACCCAAATCTTTGAGTGGCACTATTTTCCTTTAAATTGTAAACTTACCTAATTAACTGTTTAATCAAGGAACGCTTTTTTGGCGTGGAGTTCTTTTTGCCAACATAATATTTGAAAACTTGAGAAAACCAAGCGTCATAGCATCTGGATCTCTTTGTGAATCATATTTTTGTAAATTTAAAACACCAATTTCTGACTATCTAAGCCTTAGTATCTCCCTGTTGTGTCCTAGAATTCTCTTTTGTGGAATACTAGGGCAATGTGGCGGTCCAACAGCACCTTGTCCATCAAACATATCGCTCAATATATCATCAAACCATTAAAAAGTCGCCCTCAAAGCTCTCTAAGGAATGACAGGCAGCTTTTCCTATCTTTGTTGGCCCTATAGTCAATGCTGATAAGAATAAGATACTGACAAGAGGTTACCAACAAGAGTTAACAAATAAGTTAGTGGAAATAAAGTTGTAAGTAGGCATTAGCTTCTTGGCCTTTGCTTGCTTACCTTATGTTGCAATACTCTGTTGATGGGTTCTGACAAACACATATTAGACACCAGGTGACCTTCTGAAAGGGTGTGGTAATCTTATTTTGATAACTCTTCTTCTGAAGCTACCCGCTGTATCATTGATTGCTGGTTAGAACTTCTCATTTCCCTGCTGGGGATTTTATTATTGATAATCTTAGACATACCTTCAGTATGTTGGCTTCTGGCACAAGACTCAATGAAACTTTACCCTCTATTGATAATTATCAGCAACTAAGCTATTCTTCTTTGCAAGTGTCCTATTTCTTAGATTCCAGACTGGTTACAGTTAATCTTTTAAAATTAGCGCATTTATAAGGGAAAACAAAAGATAAACATAAACTTCTGTAGTAAAAGCTTTAAAAATAAAAATTAAAGTATTTTTATACTTTAAGCATAAAAACGTATATTAAGTAAATGTAAATTTTACATGACATTAAAATAGGATTGGTGATATTGTAGGGGTTTCATATACCCTTTGTCAGTCTTTTCTTGATTTATGCCAAGGTGTTGGCTTCTGTTAACTCGATGCTTATATCCACAAGGACACCTTGAGGTGAACATCCCTGGATCAGGAAATTTTTGTGGCCCCTTGCTCAACACTTGCTTCTGAGTCTGGAGCTGCAATACCACTTCTGGTATTTCTTCTTCTCCTAATTTGACAGTATACTGTCAGGCTGGGAATCATATGATAATGCTGCTTTGATGCGCCTTGCTCCATGGTTTTGATTAACCTTTGATATTGCTTGATAGCCTTTTTGGGTAATATTTAGATAAAAGACTTGATTGCTTCTATTGATAATATATTGATTTAGATGGTTTTCTAGTAATTCCTTTGTCATTGGCCATTTAAGATGGAGTTGCTCCATCATTAGTCAATTATGAACTACATTTTATATTTTATATGTAATGGGCCAATCTGATGATGATACCGCACCAATGAAGGGGATTCAAATTAATAAGAAAGGAGAATAAACCCTAGAAAACCTCCATGCATGGCATATGAAAGGTTAGGAACTCCATGGACCGCCTTGCTATTTTCTATCTCAGGCTGGGGCACTGTTGCACAACGCCAATACAGTCATAATCCCCTACCCAAAGTTCATCTACCTGGATTGAACTTGGGATGGCAATGGGTAGAGGGTCCATATTCTACCATTGGGGTATCCTCCCCTTCAATCATTTACTATTTTCTCCCCTTAAAGGTACAAAAGGTGGTCAAAATTCATAGACTTTGGCGGTGTCATCATCATCTTCACATATTGAATCACCTTATACATAAGGTATAAAATTTATATGGATAATGTCATCCCTATTGATTGGTAATTTCTGATGCCACCATTATTTATAAAAAGGGGTTCATATCCCTTATCTGCATTTTGATATTTCAATTATAAATCCTAAGGTGGCTGAATACTGGTGTGGTTCCTTCCAAGAGGCGAGGATACATTATCTTTGTTCTTGTGGTAATATCAATGACAGCAAGGAAATATATCACCAACAGTTTATCAGCAGGCGCTAAGGATAGTAGCCTGAAACTGCAATTGCCTATAAACCAGATTTTTGATAAATTATAATTTTATTATGTTATAGGAAATGAGTTGGGAAACCTGGAGGAATCTTGAGTAGGGCCAGACACAATCATTGTTTGATGAGGAACTTAGTATTCCATTTAAGATATCAGCACTCAGGTCATATACAATAGAGTGTATGCTAGGCACATCAAGTCTTACCCCCTGTCTCATCTTGAAATGTAATTTTGTTGATATCACTCAAGTGGTTAATTCTTCACTTAATGTAAAAACTAGTCCCTGTAATAAGAACAAAACTTACTAACTAAGATAAAATTATCTTAGTAAATAGCAATTTTTATAAAAAGTTATCATCACTAGAGCCCTCCTACAAGTGACCCTGGACAACCCTCTTGTTTTGATACTAAGATGTTTATTAGTTTATCTGAAATACAAATAAATTAACTTGGAAAATTAAATAGTAGATCCAAAAGACCAATTTAAATTAATTGCTAGGGTTTGACATTAAAACTTAATGTATAATGAACCTACAATGATCCAAAATTTAACAATATTATAGATTAACCTTTATTATGATTAAAATAAATCTGCTTTTGAGAGTAATCCACCCAATTAATATGTATATTATCTTCTATTCTTACACACCCTTTTTCCCCAAAGTGATTTTCTAGAAGATTTCTAAAAATATAGTTAAGGAAGCTGATTTATTCCAAGGAAAAGTAGTAAGTCAAGATTCTCTTATGAGTAATACAAGCTTCAAAAAGTTAGATTTTAAGAAATAATTATAGCAAGGTAAACTAGTTTATTAGCTGAGTTGTGACAAACGGGGTCTCTCCACATTGCCACAAAGCAGTTGGGTAAGAGGGCCCATGTGAGGGCCCATAGGCAAGAGAGGGCCGCTGTGGTTAGGTCCCTCGTTTGTTGGCTTGTTGAGAGGTTTAGATATCCCTGGAACACTGTGAGGATGATGCTCACACTGAGGAGGGCAGTTTGACCCCCAGAGAGAGCATACAGAGAGGTGACAGCTCTGTCAAAATCTGAGGAATGGTCCATTTTGCTTTGCTCAAAATCCCTGATTTTCCTTTAAATCTTAATAAATGATTTTGAAATCTCAAATTTTATTTTCTATTTTTAAGGTTTTTATTTTATATATTAGAAGATGAAGTTGTCTTAAACACCTTCTCTTGGTTGGTTTTTATAGTGTGGAATGAGGGATATGGAGAAATTGGACCCTACAGGGTCTCAGGTGGCAGGCTATTTGTGGGCCTATTTTGAGAATCTTGGCCTCCAATATTCCCATCTAGGCCCATTCTAGACCATTTGTTGAGTACCCATGGTATTATGGAAACTTTTTCACATTTATTTTTGTTCATCAAGGATGAATCAGAGATCATCTCAACCTTATCACCAAAATTCCCATTTTTGGGATAATTCAGCCTGGCAGCCCCTGATTCACTGGGCTGCCCTTAGCTATGGCTCTCAATACTTTTGACAAGCGGTGGATTCAGCTTAGCAGCTCCTGATTTGCTGAGCTTCCCAATGCCATTGTTTCCTTTTTTGGTATTATTCAGCTTGGCAGCTCCTGATTTGCTGAGCTGCCTGATGCCGTTATTCTTGCCACTTCTGTTTTTAGCATAATTTGGCTTTGAAGCCCCTGATTCACTGGGCTGCTCTTCACCGTTGCCAATCTCTGTGCATAGGTCCTCAGAATTTGGGTTAGCAGCCTCTGATTGGCCCAGTTGCCATTTATGTCGACCTTTGACACCCTTGCCTCGAGGTTTCAATGATTTTACAGCATTTGATTCAACAGAATGCCATTTTTGAGGGCCATTGCCCTCAAGCCCTACAATTTTGTTTATGTTGTTTACAATATTGCTAGCCACAATCCCCGCACTAGGGGGTATTGGGACTATGTGGCAGTCAGGCAGCGCCTTGACTGTCACACTAGTGTCCTTATTTTATGAACTTGGTGTGAATAAAGCCATGTTTAGTTTGATAAACAAGCAACAAAGAGAACTTCAGGTGGGATTTGCTTTACCTGAGATTGCATAACTTTAAATTTAATAGCTTAAACAAAATAAGATAAGGAGCGCTACTTTTTTCACACCAGCTATAATGTGGGAGCTTTAATCAGTGTTATAGCCTGAATATTACCATTAAAAGTTTGCAAATTTTGGCCTCAGTTGCTCTACCTTTACTTTAGTAAGAAGAGGCCAAAGTTGCGCAAAGTAGCCAATAGGAATTTCTTTATGATCTGCTAGTTAAACTTGAAGCTTAGGCTGACAAAAGTGATCCTTTTTGAAATATACTTTAGATACTTGAGAAATAATAACATACCAATATTGCTTTATAAGAAGATTGAAGAAAGATGGCTGCCTTATCTTTAACCTCCTGATGGGTACTAGCTATTATAGAAGCACATACACTTTAAGCTATAGAGGATCACAAATATAATATGAGTGTCTTAAAAGATTGTTGAAACTAGTACTAAATGTTAGGAACAGTGGTAGAAGTACTCAAGGCCTTCATATCATGTTATAAAAGATTAAAAGGACTTCAAGATACTAATATCAACCTACAGCTCCACAACGGCCATTCCACAATTTAGTCTGGATGTTGTGGGCCTTTAACTCAAACCTTTGGAGGAAACCAGTATATCTTTTTGAGATTAATCAGTTTATCCAATGGATCAAGGCCATTCCTATGCCTTCTAAGAATGCACAAGTTACTGATAAGTTCTTAGAAAGGTATAATTTCACCCAGCATGAATGTCAGAAAGTCCATCTGTGTGCTAATGGATGCAACTTCACTCCTTGTGTGGTGAATATCTTGATGATATGATAAGCACTCAGAAATTGTTTAAAGCTTGGTATAACCCATACTCAATGGAATTGTCAAGGAAGCAAATAGTATTTTAGTTTAACTATTAGAAAACTGGCCATATCAGATCTATTGCGCTATGACATTTATCTACAAAATGTTCTAATAACCTACTGAATAAGGTATTACATTAATTTAAAATTTGTTTCTTTAAAGCAATGTATGGTCAGAAAACTGGGTTGCCTGCCCTATTATCCAAAAAAGTGATATGATAACCAACTGAAGATCTTTTTATTAATCTTAAAAATTGGCTTGTAAGTTAATTTTCTTACAAGATAATGCTTTGAGGGACATTGTAAAACTTTCAATAAAAAAGTAAATATAATGAAAATGTGAGACAAAAGGACTTATACATTTTTGGCTCTCTGATCTTGCCCACTATCATCATCGCCAAATTATGGGAGAGGTTTTAATCTAGTTTTAAAGTGGGACCTACTTTTTGTCCAAACTTATAATGAAGGAACAGATAATCTATAAAATATATCTTTAGGAGTTATTATAACTATGTTAATACAAGGTTATTAAAGATCAAACATCCCCAATCTCTCAGCTTGGGGAGATTTCAGGCACTTGGCTCATAAATTATTTAATAAATAATTATGGTGAGACTCTTAACATAATCTCATGCAAATAAACCATAAATGGAAATTATACCATAATGTAAATGAGGGTGTCAGAATCCTGGTGGGCTTAATGCTTGCTGGTTCTAATTTGCACAGAGTTTGAAAATTCAGCAAAAACAGGGTTATAATAACTCTTAACTGCTATTGTAAAAATTGGGTATTTTAGTACAACAAGAGGAATAAAAATAAGAGAAGTTTTATATACTAAGAAAATAGGGATTTAAGGATATACATTTTATAAAGTGATCTTAGCGGTGTAGAAAAACAAACCTCCTAATAAGTTGATGCTTAGTATCTAAAGTGTCAAGGCTTGAAGTTCAGATTGCTTAGTGAAGTCCAATTTAGGGAATATTGAGATTTTATATATCAGAGCTTGTAAGGTTTCACTTCACTTTGATGAGATGGCTAATAGAGGTCAGATAAGATAGATCTGTGCTGTAAGGTTTTAATGTATTTTACTCAATCAGTGGGCTGAAAATTATTTCCTTTGGTTGGATCCCCTTTGACCTTATAAAAGGTGCCAGTCTCCGTGGTGTAGGCTGTACTAAATTAGAAGTGTCCTGATAGGAGCCTCCAATAAATTCCCTGGATTCAGCTGATAATTTGGGGCAATCTGATTTCCTGAACTCATTTTATTTTCCCAACTATTAATAGACATGTTACCACAATTTGAGGGGTTCCACCAGGAATTGACCAGAGTCTTTTGGCCAATCTCTTCATCATTCACCTCCAAACCACTATTTTCAATACATTGGACTTGTAATTGTCTGACATTACCCCCTCAAGTGTGGTAGGGGGAATAGGGTCACAAGAAATATCCATGCACTTGGTTAATTGTAACTTCAGAAGCAAGGTACTTAATGAAAATAACCATCCCCTTGCTTTATAAGTAATTACAAAAGGACTCTCCAAGATTGACCCAAGATTTTCCTTTATAGGGATAATTCAGTTGTGGTAGTAGAGTACCAAGTCTGCCACTTGGAAGGAAGGGAGTAGTGGCCAGAGCTCATTGGCAGCTTGGCCCTCTTTAGTGATAGTTTTTGCTAAATAAGTCATCGCCTCAAGCTGTAACTGGATGATGTGCTGCGCCAACTTCTTCATGGCTTGATCTGGATCATCAGTTCTAGCTGAGAAAACACTTTTGGCTAGTATAGCAGGCACCCCAAGTTCTCAGCCATAAAAACATGGAATGGAGACATCCTAAATATGCAATGGTAGCTAATATGATAAGCCATGATGGCACTGGGTAAGTAAAGATCCCAGTGGAGAGGGTCAGAGTTGGCCAATTTCTGAATATAGAGACCAGGGTTCCATTTGCTTTTTCTACGGCACCATTGGTGGATGGGTTATAAGGTGCCAAGAAGAGTTGTGCTCCCATGGAGGTGGCGAGGAGTTTTACCACTCAGGAGGTAAAATTTTTCTCAATGTCACAAGTGGGACCTGAAGGCAACCATGCTATGTAAAGATATATTAATTTAGGAAGGAGGCAGTGGCCTTAGCAGTCTGGGTGGGGAGAGCAACAGCTTCAACCCATTTGTTAAAATGTTCAGTTCTGACCAAGATTAAATGATAACTACCGGTGGTCTAAGGTAGAGGACCTACTATATCCAAACTTATGATGTGAAAAGTTGTTGGGGCGTTGTAAGTTGATACTGATATTGGGCCTTGAAGCTGGATTGTTTTTTACAAGTCAGGCAAGTTGTTGGGATCTTTTCTCATAATCCCAGCCTGCTAGATTACCTGGTATCGCTAGGGGAAAATTTTCTAAGGTGAAGTGAATCAGAAATTGGTTGGCCCAAGTTTCAGAGTAACTATGTTCAGGGGATTTTGGGATATTAGCCTGGTTGTATCCATTGGGATAAGGTCTGGACAAATACTTAAGATCTCATCAGGTGGAGTTGCTGACGAAATAGGGGCATCTGATAGTGATTAACTATCAGGTGTACTGATTGGGATTGTCCCAGGTTTCATCACCAACTGATTGGGAATTAATAGCAAGTTAAGAGGTGAGTGATGCCACCTGCAACTAGTGAATCGAAATGTTGGTGAGTGACCTTCCATAATGGGTCATAAGTCTCATTACCTAAGCAGGTCACTAGCCAAATATGGTTGATTTGCTTGGATTGAGAAAGATGATGTTAGGGACACATTTTCCAACTTTTTCTGTTTGAGGTCTTGAGGATGTCCAATGATGGAATCCTAGCCAGGATGGGGAAGACCATTGCTGCCAAGACGAGGATGGGTGATTCAACAGCAGCGGCTGATATTTCATCAAAGAGGTGTTAACCAAGCGTTAAACAGCCAAATTCCCCACTATATATATTTCCTAGGATTTACTATGATATAAACAGTACTTTACAGTCAAACACAATATTTAAAAAAACAGTAAAGTTATCAATTTGGTATATAGTTAACCTATAATCAGCTTATATTGTGTTGTTCTGTCTCAAGGATATTGTTGCAAAGGGCAATAGTTGGAAGACTCTCAGAGAGAAGAGTAAAGATCCAAGCGGTGATCTAGAGAAGAAGGAGCCACAATCAGGGATAGCTGCTGACTGTGTGTTGGGCTAAAATAGACTGTCACTGGGGCATCTCAGCAAAGATCAGGTGGACAAGAGCATAGGGAATGAATCTCTACAAGTACAACATCACAAGTATTTATTTGGGAATACTGGCCAAGCGTTGGGCTGGAAACATAATTCATACTCAACTACAGATAATAGTCTCCATACTATTATTGATTAATACTTCATTCTATACACTGTGACAAAGTGCATGAGGAAACTGAACCTGTGCAGTAAAAAGGTTACTGGGTTGCTTGCCGATAACAACCAGAGTAAAATTTTTCAAGTTGGTGCTCACTACAGGGGTTGTTGAGTTAAAGAATATAGAAAATGATGTTCTATGAAGATGTTTCCAAGTTTTGAAATAAGTTACTGAAGGAAGTAATGAAGATAGAACGTAAAGAGGATCACATTTAGTGGCGTTCACCCAGCTCAGCAGTGGAGCTCTGAGTGAAGAAAAATGAATATATTCAGGTTCAGGGAAAAGGACTTGTATCCTAGATACAAAACTATCTTGTGCTGCAAGGAAACCAGTTCCACCAGACATCTACTTGAGATGAATAGTATCAGCAGGGCCAACTTGGGTTGGAATTGGGTCCAATGAAAATAGTCCCAAGGAACAGCAGGATCAACTCAGGTTGAAGTTGGGTCCTCTTTAAATAGTCCTTAGAAGAGAGTGCTTAGATGAGGCATTGGACAAAATAGGAAGCAATCAAGCCGGAGAATTGGATTGCTAACCAATGAAGATATGAAGGTAAAACAGGAAACGTTTGATCTAAGATAGTGGAGATTATCATTTGACTCAATAACACTCAACCAATAATCAGAAGTTACAGGAGATGAGTTCATCAATTCAGGAGAAATTGGATGAAGTAATGAGGCCAGATTAAATTGCGTAATTAAGGACAGCATTTAATGCCAAAAGTTATTTTCAGGAGAAAAATGAACTGAATGATTGGACAGAACTGTTGGCTAATGAGATATGAGGATCCAAAGCATCAGTTGCCAAAATAAGGGATGAAATTAGGACCCATTGGATGATAAACCAGTCAGGATTAAAGGCCTAATATTCAAGAGTATTGCCAAAGTTGGCAAGAATAGCCTATACATGAAGTGACAGCGCTGCTGGTCATATAGTGAGAAAGGTCAATACTAAATGGAAGTATTGAGCCTTAGAGAAAATAGTTTCAATGTTCCCAGCGGACCTCTGAACCATCAAATGGTTATGTCCTGAGATTTTGGTCAAGTCTTAGAAGAGTACCACTGAACCAAATGGTTAGTTAGGTCTTAAGAGAATAATATTTATAACCATGATAACTGGTAGGTTTAAGGACCTAGGACCCAGTTTGGATGAAGGGGAAAAGAAGGACCTCTGAACCTTTTTGTAGTTGCAAGTCCCATTGCAAAAGATAAATACAAAAATATATATATAACATATAAAATATTGATTTTATAATCTATAAGTTTCAGACCTAAGAAATGATGAGAAATCCTGATGGCCAAATGGAGGAAATTCCACTCTCTATGAGATGAAATTATCAGCTGGGGTAACAGAGAGCATCAACCTATTGGTTGATCAGGAGCAACTCGCTGATCTGAAAGAAGGCCAGCAAGAGGAGGTGCTCAAATTTGTTTGAAAAGTATTAGTGAGTATTTGCCTAAAAAGACTACAATTTGGGATACACAAGAGATGTGATTCACAAGGTCTATACTGGGGAAAATCTGCTGATCAGGACAAAATTGGATTGCCAGCATGAGTGCCAAGAGTATCAATCTATTAGAAGATTTATTTGGGACTTCACCTGAATAGCCAAGCCATTATTCCATTTATTGAAGGATCTAAAAAAAGGATTCATTTGGAATGAAAAGTCCCAGGACTCCTTTGATGAGTTATGCTGGTATTTAATAGATTCGCCAATTCTGAAACATCTGAATTTTTATTGGGAGTTTATTATTCAAATTGATGCTTTATTAAAGGTGATTAGCGCTATACTGAGCCAAGTAGATGAACAGGGATGAACATCCAGTGGCATATGTGAGCCAGACACTCTCAGCCACTGAGAGGAACTACACTGTAACTGAGTGTGAATGCATTGCAGTAATTTATGCATGCAAGCAATTTTGGGTGTACGTCCACAGAATGCACTTTAAGGTGGTAATGGACCACTCTTTGCTGTGTTGGCTGCACAATTTGAGAGAGCTGGAAGGATGACTGTCCTGATAAGCACTTAAGCTCCAGGCTTACAATTATGAGATTGTCCACCAAGTGGGGGCTTCTCATCAGAATGCAGATGGCTTATTGCAGTTACCAATGGTCCAGTTGGTATGCCCACAGGTGGATGAGCTATTCCAGAGAATGGTCAAAGGAAAAATCGTGGACAAGCCCCAAGAGATCCATGGTGCGCTTTAAAAAGTGATGGAAAACACTGAGACTATGGATGGAAAAGTATGCATGATGATCAACAGGAAGCAGCTATTATTCCCAAAACCATCAGAAAGCCAAAACCATTGGAAAGAGCAGCAATAGTACAAGCAGCTCAAAAGGTTGTCAGGCATGGAGGCCTGAGGAAAACAATTGACCATATTTTCCAGTATTATTATTGGGAATTGATCAACTACGATGTCATGGATTATCTATATTGTTGTGTGGAGTGCCAGCTGCACAAACCACATAAGAATACAACTGGATACCAACTGGTCCACCCTGGATTTGCCTGGCACATGGTGTCCATTGACGTGATGGGACTGCTGACAATGAGCACAGGGGTAGTCAAGTACAATATAGTTGCCATCAACCATCTGATGAGATGGGTCAAGACAAAGGCCCTAACAAGAGTAGACTCTACCAGTACTGCAAGGTTCATCCTGGATCAAGTAGTAAACCATCATGGATGTCCGCAGGTCCTGCTTAGTGACAATGGGACCAACTTCATGTCTCATGTGATCCCAAGATTAAATGAGATAATGGGGACCAGAGGATTCATGTCAGTACTTTTCCAGCCGGAGATGAACAGACTGGTAGAATAGGTCAATGGAAAGCTGGCTGCAATGCTGAGGAAGCTGGTCGCATGAAGAACTTCCACGTGGGAAATATACCTGAGTTTGGTGACATTTGCCTACAATATTAGTCATCATATGGCGATGGGAAAGATGCCATTTGAATTGCTATACAGAAGAAAGGCCGCGTTGCCACTAATTTTATATTTGGTGGTGGAACCTACATCAGGGATGAGTACTGAGCAATACCTGAACTGACTGATGAGTATCCTGATCAATATGCAATCGCAAGCATTTGATACAACTTTGAAGAAAAGGATATGAGCAGAATTGATGGATGACAAGAACTGACTAGCTTTAGAAGAAATCTCGAATAGGGGAAAGAGTTGCCTATTGTGATATGCATGGTTTCAGATGAAGAAACAAAATAAGATGCATTGTAGTCAGGTCCATTCAAAGTGATCGCCAATATGGTGAATGATGCTTACTCCATCAAGAATCTCTTAAAAGGAAGAGTTGTGAATCAAGTCCATACTAAGTATCTAAAGTATTAGATCAATGAAAATTAAAAGAGATCCCAAAGGACTGATGAACCATTAAGTTGGTCATGTCCTAATGATTAAGTCAAGTCCAAAAAAGGACCTCTGAATCAATCTAGATGGTTAAGTCTGAAGAAAGGACCTCTGAACTGTAGAAAACTGGCAGGCTTAAATAGCCAGGACCCAGTTTGTAGGAAAAAATAAAAAAATGTACCACTGAATAAAACAAGGTCAAGTCTCATAGGGAAAAAGATTATAAACCGCATAGAGAAAAAACCAATATAAGTTTTATAATTTTATTTTTATTAATTGTTCTTGATACAGTGATTCCACCTATGTCACCTCTTGGGGGAGGGAGGATGCATTACAGTAGAAAAGCCCATCAAAATTGATGTGAGATTGGATGCTAACAAGGGTGAGACCTACATAAGACATGTTCTTTGAGTGGACGCTGAGCCCTGAGAGAAAGTGACTAGGGGAAGGAAAATTGAGTTGTCAGATGAAGCCAATTGCAAAACCCTAGAGTGAGGAGGAAAGCAACAGTATAAAAAGAGGCAATTGGCAAATAACCCTAAGTAATCCTAATATGGTACCAGAGCTGGAAGATTAATCCTGAGCTCCTGACGGCGGGCTTCATTAAGGACACTGGACATATGGGCTGGCAATGAACAAGGGATGCTTGATGGTGGTTGCTGAATCATGCCCCCTATCAACGCCATCAGCAGAAGATATTTATGGGAAGTGCTGGAGAAGAGATAGTCATGCAGGGAGTGGATTGCATCCTGCAAGCGGCAACTACAGCTTCTCAGAAGCTAAAGATAAATGAACGGTGGAACCCAGGTGAGGATGGAAGCTTTGTGAACCAACTTCAAAGAACTTGGCCAGCAAAGTGAAGAGCATATGTGGTGGTATCCCAATCCAGGATGTTATCCAAATCAGAGGGATTCAGTGCTAGAGCTAAAGCCTCAGTGACTTGGGCCCAGAGTTCAGCGTAGGGGAGCTCAAAGTGAGTGCTGTTACTGATGATGAGCTTGGAGACCAAAACAGTGGGTTTGTAATATTGACCAAGTCAAAAGAGGAACTCAGGGCGCAGGTCTGACCCAGCAAGAAATGAACAATCCAGAGCAACCAGCATAATCTCTGGAGCATCTACAATGATGTTTGGAGCATCAGCAAAAGGAGCTGAATCCAGGAGAGTTTCAAAGTCCAACTCTGGAATTGACAACAGAGGAAAAATTGGCTGAGAGTTGTTTAAAATGATAGCTAGCCTAGTTTTTGAGGGAATAGTTACCATTTCCAGTAATTTGACTGAATGACTATCTGCTGGTGCCAGACTAGGCATATGAGTCCTGGAATGACCATAAAAGAGGTTCTACCAAGCATTCCAACTCATCTGCTGGAAGAGACGGAGGTCTGGATCAGACAAACTATTTAGGAGCTGCTGGTATCATGACTCAGAATTTGACATATGAGCTGGACGAGAGGGGGGATATCAGACATATATAGAAGTTAACATTATGCACTCTACAATCCATTAGGCTTTAATTTTAGAGAAACTAATATCAAATTTAATGGTACAAGCTCTCCAATGGAAGAATTAGGAATGACTTAAGCCAAGAGTTTATGAGCAAAATAACAAGGGTGAATAGAAATAAGTATCTTAATTGAGCCACAAAATGAACATCGATGGCAAGAGTCTCTTGTCTAGGATGAGGAGAGAATCAGGAATTCAAGGACGCCAGACCAAGAATCCTAAATATGACAGCAGGTCATATACCCTGATGGGGGGAAAATTGGATCCTGGGAATAATATCATCACAAGTAAATTTATTAGCCCAGCATGACAAGAGGTTGTGGGGACCGCGCTCTGAGTAGGCAGTAGCGAGGAAAAGGAGGAATGCCATGTGCCAAAGGTCATTCCAAGCAGTGTTGAGTATTGATGAGTGTAATCTGCTTAAACCAATGAAGTATTTTACCAAGTGTTTAAAGCAGTGTTCTCATGCCCTGGTCCTTTTCTTGCTGAAAATCTAGGCAAGAGGGGGGATGTGTTGGGATTTTTGCACATATTCCCAGCCTGCTAGATTATCTGGTATTGCTAGATAAAAATTCCCTAAGGCAAAGTGAATTGGAAATTGGTTGGCAAGTTTTGGAGTAAGTATGTTTGGGGGATTTTGGGATATTTGCCTAGTTGTATCCGTTAGGGATCAATCCAGATGAATACTTAAGATCTCATCGTGCAGAGTTGCTGACAAAATAGGGGCATCTGATAGTGATTAACTATCAGGTGTACTGCTTGGAATTGTTCAGGTTTCATCACCAAATGATTGGGAATGAATAGCAAGTTGTGAGGTGAGTGTGCTGCCTGCAACTAGCAAATTGATCAGTTGGTGAGTGACCTGCCATAATGGGTAATAAGTCCCATTACCTAAGCAGGTCACTAGCCAAATATGGTTGGTTTGCTTGGATCAAGAGGAAAACATTAGGGACACGTTTTCCAACTCTTTCCATTTGAGGTCTCAATGATGTCCAATGATGGAATCCTAGCCAGGATAGGGAAGACCATCACTGATGAGACAAGGATGGGTGATTCAATGGCAACAGCTGCCATTTCATTAAAGAGGTGTTAACTGAGGGTTAGATAGCCAAATTCCCCACTATATATATTCCTAAAATTTACTATAATAAAAACAGTACTTTACAGTCAAACACAGTATTTATGAGAACAGTAAAGTTATCAATTCAGTATATTTTTAACCTATAGTCATCTTCTATTGTGTTGTTCTGTCTCAAGGATATTATTGCAAAGGGCAATAATTGGAAGACTCTCAGAGAGAAGAGTAAAGATCCAAGCGGGGATATAGAGAATAAGGAGCTACAATCAGGGATAGCTGCCAACTGTGTGTTGGGCCAAAAGAGACTGTCATTGGGGTATCTCAGCAAAGATTGGGTGGACATGAGCATAGGGAACAAATCCCTGAGTATGACATCACAAGTATTTAATTGGAAATACTGGCTGAGCGTTGGGCCAAAATATAATTCATACTTAACTACAGATAATAGTCTCCATACTATTATTGATTAATACTTCATTCTATACAACGCAACAAAGTGCACAAGGAAACTGAACTTGTGCAGTAAAAAGGTTACTGGGTTGCTTACCGACAACAACCAGAGTAATTTTTATACAGGCATTTTAGACTTCAATTATGGTTTTCATCATGCCCTACCATTAGTACCGCTCTTTTACCCACCTATAGATTTTGCTTACTCTGCCATGCCCCATAATAGTGTGAGACTCCAAGATATAAGGTACTCGCTCTTATGGATGGAGATAGGGAAGCCAATTTTACTCCTATTTCTTAAATAACTTCCCACTATCCACCTTTGTGTTGCAAGGGTGCCAGGCTAACATCTTTTGTACTGGTTCATCTTCATCAGCCCATACATCAGGAGTCATTAGGAGGTCATGCAACCTCTCTGATTCACTATTGTCAAGATGAAGGACAGGAAGCTGCGTCAACCCATCAACATTCATATGGCGCGTTCCAGCTCAATGGTCATATCATAGTGCTGGAGCTTAAGAGCTCAACGAGACAACCGCCCAATGGGATCCTTCATATTCTGCAACCACTTCAAGGTGGCGTTATCAGTAATTACTTTGATGATGTCCTATATATAAAAGGGCGGTATTATTTGATAGTGAGAAGGACAGCCCGGCACTTATTCTCATTGACGCTGTAGTTTCACTCAGCTTTTAAAAGCATTTTTTGAAGTAGAAAACGGGATATTGACCCATTTTCATCCAAAGAGCCAAGATAGCTTCAATGGCATAGTCAGAGGTATCTGTGAATAACATGAAGGTCTTGTCATAGTCAGGGTGATGGAGTATGGGCCTTTGTTTCAACAACTCATTCAGTGTCTCAAACGCGGCTTTTTGTTAAGCACCCCAATGAAAAGGAGTGTTTTTAGCCAAGAGGCGGACAAGGGGTTCACTGAGCTGGTTGAATTTTGGGATAAATTGATGGTAATACCCCATCATATTGAGAATACCTGATGTCACAAAGGTTCTTGGGTGCCAGCATCTTGTATATTGCTTCAACCTTATCTTGTAGAGGTTGTATCCATCTTGTGACATGACGTGCCTGAGAAATAAAACTTCTTTTGGAAGAAGGTACATTTATAGGGCTTTAGCTTTACGTTGGATGCTGGCAAGCGTTAAAACACCTCCTTTAGATGTGTGAGATGCTTGGTGAAAGTCTTGGAGAAAACTGTGATGTCATCGAGGTATATAATCATGAAGCTCAACTTAAGGTCCTGAAGAATGTGATCCATTGCCCACTGAAAAGTAGCAGGCACATTACACAACCCCTGAGGGGTAGCTGATGAGTTAGGACAAACCCTTGCTGCAGATAAGGACACGTTTCTCCTGACCCTATGAAGAAAGGTACATCTATCAATACCCACTAGCCAAGTCCATGGTTGAAATAATTTAGACTCAGAGAGTTGGGCTGAAGCATCATCAATGCGGGGGATAGGGTAGCTGTATTTTTGGAGAGGTTGTTTAGCTTATAGTATTCCATCACTACCCAATGTCTCCATTTTCTTCTTTATCAATAGGAGCGGGGATGACCAAGGGCTTTGTAAAGGCACCAAAAACCCAGCGTCCAGCAGCTGTCCGAGCTCCATCTGCATTTGTAGCTCTTCAACTTTGGATTTGCAGCAGGGTTTAGAGAGGATAGACTGAGCACCACCAATGTCAATGGTATGATTCCAATCCTTCATGTACCCATAATTAGTGTCAGAGGTAGAGAAGATGTCGCTATAGGACTCCAGTAAGGTGTGTACTTTATCCAGCTCAGCTGAGGTTAGTTTATTGGAGATATGAACGGAAGGTAAGGTATATAAAGAAAGTTTGGTGGGTAAGTCCATATCCTCCATAGATCCAATACAATGAACTTGTTTTATTTCCTCAAAGGGAAACAGCATGCCTCTTTTTAATCTTCTGATGCTTTTTTACAACAATATCCTTCTTGATGAGATTCCCTAGCAGAAGGTTGATATGTCATTGATAGTCAGGGTCTAGCACTCCAAGCAAAACTCTGGGCTCTAAAGGACTACCTCCATCAATACTGGTTAGATGCAATAAGAAGTTGTGAGGGGATTTGTATGGTAATCTTAGTGTCAACTACCCATTGTTCACCCGCTTTGATTACTATCTCTTCAGAGTTATAAAAGGAATACCTTTAAGGGTGTCCACTGATTGAGGCAATATTTTTGTATGCCACCCTGCTGTTGTGTAATGTAAAAATAAGGCAGATGAGGGAAACTAGATTTTGCAAGCATAATCTTTTTTGTTAAGCTCATCATTTGTCAAAATCATAGGAACCTTATAGTTAAGCAAGAAAAGATAGCCCTGCTTCAAATTAATAACCCCTTCTTATTTGAGCATAAACTGGGTACCAATGAGTAGATCATATGTATCATTGGACAAGGCCACTAATGGAGCTGACAAGATGAGCTTCCCAAACTGAACAGGCAGAGAAGAGTAGGCTTCAATAGCATGAGTGTTGTATGGCCCAGCAGTTCCAAACTCTTGTGTATAGTCTAGGTCAGGGGACAGCTTAATTTTTCATAATTTGGATGACATAACGTTTACAGGGGACCCAGTTTCAAGGATAGCCCTAACCTGCACTCCATTAATGACAACCTCCACTTTGGTTAAGGTTATATCCAAGCTAAGGGGTGCAAGGACCTCCTTTAGACAGAAAGTAGAGGCAAGTCTTTTGGCAGTTTCAGGGTATTTTTTGTGAATTGACTTCAGAGTATAAACGCACTGGGTAGATTAAATAAATGTGGCAATAAGCTGGTCAGCATCACTGGCAATTTCAATGATATCAATAATCTCAACGCTTTCTGGAGATAAGTTTGGCAAGGGATCTTAGCCCAATACACTCTTTCCAGATTCAATTGGTCAGGTACCTCCACTTCACCTGGGGCTACTAAAACATAATGACACACATCTTCACCATCCCCTTCAGATTTGTCATCTTAGGGGTTATCAATGCATGTTTGGAAGCCCAAATGGGGGAGTTAGGTTTAGGGCTTCCCTTATGGCAGGATAGGTCCTGATGTTGTTCCTCCACCTTATTAACTTTTGGGAGAGGCGTTGGAATTGTCAAAGCTCAATATACAACCTTTAAAGTAGTGGGTTTGTGCTGCCTCATAGAAACAGGTTTCAGACTAGAGTTAGCTGGATGAGAGGTTGAGGGAGAAGCGTCATGGAAGTGAAAGCTTTAACTACACCAGCTTTGGGTCAATCAGTGGCAGTGAGCTTTTGTGAAACAAATGGTATAGCTTTTGTGACTTAGACATTTAACTTATTGTAAGTGGTGGCAATTGGCACCCAAGAAAGGGGTTTAGTCTTAAGAGCAGGCTTTAGAACCATTTGGGAAGGCTTCTCTAAAAAAATGAGCAATGCAAAGGGATGACTGCTTTCACTAACTGAGCGTTTTGAGCTGAAGATGAAAGGGAGCACTTCCCCATCACAGCCATTATATTTAGGATATCCTCACATGATGGAGGAGAATCTTGTTGCTGCAGCTCTGCGGAAACAGTGCTTTAAAGGGAGATAGCCATTGAAGTGGCTGGAGGGGTTAAAGTAGATTCTCTCCTTGTAAATTTTTGCATAAATTTAAGTTCATGAAAGTTAGCCACTACTAGCATAGCCTCTTTGATATCCCGTACTGTTCAGAAGGTGCACTTGACTGTAGAGATATGCATTGCTAAATGGGGATGAGACGCCAAGCCAACTATAATAGCAGCAATGGCATCATCTAGGGGTAGCTTATTTTGGAAAGCAACAAAGGTTGATCATTACTATATAATTGTTCAACAAAAGAGAGGATCAATTCTCCCTCTTGGAGGTAAGGCACATAAAGGCCTGTTCTTTCCTTGGTAAACATTGTAGGGAGCCAAATTCTTCAATAAGCGCTTGTTTTACCTCCACTGAGGTGTTAAGATTGACCATGTGGTGAACCATTATTTCTTGATCTATATGACTTAAGCAGAAAAGGATATTTTTGAGTTTTTTCTGGTCAATTTCTCCTTCCATCACAGATTTGTACACAAAGAGAAAGGTTGCAATACTGTCTTCACTTGGGATAAACTTGTCCCTGAAAGGGGGTTTGTAAATGGTGGGAGAGGCTTCATAAAGGCCTTGAGAGGGGTAAAGCTTGAGCTCTTTAAGTCAGTACAAGGCACTAGCTAGCTGTAATTACAATGCAGTGATCCTAGACTCAGCTGAAGCAGGAAGGTTGTGAGGGGTAGTTTCCCCGCCAAGCTCCATTTTAATAAGTTTTATTGTGGTGTACATGGCCCCCTGTAGTGAACACCACTTGTTGAAATCCTGGTGGGGTTTAATGCTTGCTGGTGTTAATTTGCACAGGATTTGACAATTCAGCAGAAACAGGAGTATAATAACTCCTAACTGATATTATAAAAATGGGGATTTTAGTACCACTAGAGAACTAAAAATGAGTTTAATTTTATATACTAAGAAAACAGAAATCTAAGTTTTATATATTTTTCTAGTGGTATTGGCAGAATAGAAAAACAAACCCTTTTGATAAGTGGATATTTAGTATTTAAAGTATTGAGGCTCAAAGTTTGGATTGCTTAGTAAAGTCTGAATTAGGGAGTATTGAGGTTTCACCTATTGGAGCTTTAAAGACTTACTTTACTTTGATGAAATAGCCAATGGAGGGCAGGTAAGATAAGTCCATGTGGTAAAGTTTTATTGTAAGTTATCCAATCAGTGGGCTAAAATAATTTTGCACTTGGTTGGACCACCTCCAACCTTATAAAGGGGGCTGGTCTCTGCAGTGTAGGCTGTACTAGATTAGATGTGGCCTGGAGAGAAGCCTCTGATGAACTCCCCAGATTTGGCCAATAATTCAGAGCAATCCAACCGCCCAAGCTCATTTTTTGCCTAACTACTAATAGACATGTTACCTCAATTCAAGGGGTTCTATAAGGAATTGACTAGGGTCTTTTGGCCAATCTCTTCATCATTCACCTTTGAAACAATCTTTTTGATACATCAGACTTGTAATTGTCTGAAAGAGGGTCATAATTATTATAAAATTAAATAATAAATTTATGGTGCTGGTTTTTGCATAGGACCCATTTTGAGATATAAAGGCAAATGATGGGCACCAGAATAGCAGCCTTATAGTTCATACAATTTGTTTAATAATTTAAAAATCTTTTAAAGAACTGGTCTGTTAAAATGCTGATTGTCATTTTATCCTTATCCTATCATCAATTTTACTTCTGAACCTCCTGGCTGTAATTTGTTTTGGTTAATGTTCTAATTTTATCTACAACTCTTTTAAGTGCTTTTGGCTTTCTAAAATTATCAATTTATACTATAAAATGTATAAAGTATTAGTTTAATTAAAGGACTATTTTCCATATATTTTAATTCTATAAAAAATCCTCAATACATTATTCATTATTGATACTTGATCTTTACCTGAAAAATTTTAACTGCTTTCTGCAATGTTTAAACCATCCTGCCATGTTCTCCAAGAGTAATCTGGTGGATACTTTGGCCCTAAGATTGTAGTAAATTTTGAACTGATTCTTAAGTTGTTGTCTGTAGTCTCCCTAGATATCAGAAAATTTTGCATCAGAGAGCAAGGGAGCACAGCAAGGACCTGATTGTTATAATATAGATAAGGTTCTACATCTTTTTTTTCTAGTACTAGATAGTCCCAACCCAAGGGGGGGATTCATCGATGTATAAGGTTCTACATCTTCATTATTGGGATTTCAAAATTTGATGAGATCTATATTCCAATCTAGCTAAAAATTGATCTTTTTTATAGTACATCATATTTGATAAACTGAGGATCAACAATAAAACTTACCTTAGAGGGTAGGAAAGTGTATAATGAATGGGCTTATATGTTAGTAAATCAAAAGTTTATAGATTACATAAAGCCAAACTGAACTGGCAGTTTCTAATTTTATAAGGCAGCGGTACAGCAAACTATGCTAAGCTTCTGTCCTAAGGGTTATAAAGCTAGCTAAACATTGGAGAGTATATGTGATCTTATGAGTATGTCGGCTAAGATTTAGCCTTTACCCTATTAGGCTTTTTTATAGATCAAACTATACTCCCCTTTGCCAATTTTTTAGTTTTGATAAAAATACTTTGTAAATTACATTAAAACCTTACCCAGAAGATCCTCCACCTACCGGTATAATTTCTAACAGATTTAATTTGGTATATCTATTGTTATATGATGAGATGACAGACAGATGTTGAGATTTATATATAAGTCTAGATAGGTCTGAGATATATTGATCCAGCGGATGCTATTTTTACTCCCGTTATACTTATTTACTGCTTTTAAATTTTTTATTGTCAACTTCGCTTATGTGCTCCTATCGAATGCTAAGCTTATTACTAATAATCTTATTTGTAAATGCATTGTCTCAATCATCAAATTAATATGTAGATTGAAGGTTCACACATACCGCTAGGATAGTTTATATTTTCAAGCAGTTTATCTATTAAATTTTCTCTCAAATACTGTATCATTCCTATACAACATTGAACTTCTTGCAAAACACCTTTACCAATTTATTTAAGAATTTTGACACTAAGGGACCATGTGGTTGAAAAGCCCAATCACCAACCATTTATTAGGGCGCATAGCGCCTCGGAAAGTTTGGTGTGAGAATCGGGTGAAAGCAGGTTGAGCCTCGAATAGAAGTCAAACTTTATATTCCCCATCCTTTCCAAGGGGATCTCGGCGCTCCATAGGCTTGAGACGATGGACCCCACCTTAAAGGCTTCATGGAACCGAGTCTTCTCGGTATCGTCGACCTTAAACTCGCTCTTTATCCTCGATAATTGATCGTTGGTTAAGTTGGATGCCTTGCAGCCTACGATCCAAAGCGCCTGATTGCATAGGATTTTTTGAGAATCGTTCATCGCATCATAATCTAGCGTATCGTGGCCCTCTAGGAACTGTAGCATCGTTCGGGTTTGCCAGTAAGGGGAAACAAGGAAGTCAATGGAGGGGTGCAGCGGGATACCCGGCGAACGATAAGCGACGAAAAGCTCGAGTGCGGTTGAAACAAACGTCTCCCGTTCAGCAATAGGGATATCATCCACAAACGCATCCCAAAAGCTATCGAGTAAGGTCGGGAGGGGCTCCTTATACCCAAGTGGATACGTTTGTGCCTCCTTAACGACGCTTACTAGGTATAATTAGTGGAACATTAAAGTGTTATACAACGCATTTTACGTGAAATCGGTTTACAAAGGTTATACGCTGATTTCCTTTTAAAAGGTGGTGGCCTTTCAGCTGGATAATCGGAAAGTGCGTCTAGATAAGTAGCAACTCGAGCATTAAAATCAAACTGGCGCGACTTATTATCTGACGGTTGCTTATAAACAGTTAGCCTAAAATTTACAGCGAAGCAAATCTTACCGGTTCAGTGCAGACACCCGTAGTAGCTGAGGGGCAAGGGGCTGCCTCACTAGCGGAAGAACCCGGGGCAACTTTTCCTACGGGCGGCAACGAAGCTTGTGGCTTAAGTGCTCCGATAATATCGTTTGATTTGATCAAAGACCCGGTGTGCCTCGCTTGGTTCAAAAGGCTTGAGATGGAGAGAAGCATAAGATTATCTGTTGACTTCGGAGCCAGTTTGGACTGAACCATAAAAGGAATATAACGAGTCCAACTATACCCAACCTGGCAAACCGAATTCGGAAGGATAATAACCGCCATGATGTTATCAATTTTATACTTGGGAAGCGCAATGTATGAGCTATAGGATAACCTCCCTGAGTGAAGTGCTGATGCAAGTTGAGAATCTTCTTCGTCAAAAGATCGTGCTTCATAGTTGATTCCTAAATCTGGCATCATTTTTGCACCTGGGCTGAAAAATTAATAGAAGTCCAGTCTAAAAATTTAAAAATAAAAAGTGAAATTAAAGTCGATGTACAGCCCTTCGGGTTGGGGCTATCCAAAAGTAAAAATGAAAGCGGGAAAAAGAGTATAAAAAGGTGTAAGTATATCTTTTGCAACTAAACAAACGAAGGTTAAGTCTTTAGTTCTAAACCAGAAAGGGAAGAACACCCAAATGCTAATAAACCAAGCTTAAAAGAGCAGGAAAAAGAGAAATGGAAAAAAGCTAAACTCACAATGTAATGTGGGTTGTAAGCTGAAATATAAAGTGCATAAATTTGACGTTTAAAGAACCAATCATAAATATTATACCTTAAAAACTTTACTTAAAGTGTAATCAAGTATACTGCACAAAAAGATTAACTGAAAATGAGTTATTTGCAGCAAACGCAAGGTATAAAAATGTAAAATACTCAAGTATAAGTTTAGGTTTTATCAGAATGCGCTCGACACCTGTTGGTCTCAGTAAAAGAATGAGGAAGTCATTTCGAATTAGCACCAATTCCTCAATCTGATCCAACTTTTTGAGAGTCGATAATAAAGGCTATAAGCGCAGCATGCTATCTGGACTGCTATTATATAATCTCTCCATGTGATTTTGTAAGTCCACCTAAGCGTGACCTTTTCTCAGCAATTGCAAATCTACAGGATTTTAAAATTGGTATCAAACTTCTATTTTTAACCGACTTTGAAAAAGAAGGTTCTCAATTTAACCTATATGTTTTTTGACATGATATATGTCCTATGGCTGAGGAGTAAGTTCAAAGTATGAGATCATATCTGACGAGCTTTAATGATTATGGGTGTGAATTGTTTTTGCATAGGTTGACCAATAAAATTGACTAGATTTAATAGATTTAAAATGATTTATTGTAGATGGCGATCGGTAATTTTATTATAGATTGGCCAATTAAATCAACTAAACTTAATAAAAATGAATTATTGTAGATGGTGATCAGTAAATTTATTGTAGATTGACCAATTAAATCAACCAAATAAATAATATGAGGTAGTATAGATAGATATCTGAAAGTTTACCATATAATGACTAATAAAATCAACTAAATAATAAAAACTATAAGTAAAAACTGCTACCTTATACCTGAAACATTAGACTAATCAAGTCAACTGAACAATTTTATATATAATTCATAGAATAATTGTGTCAAGTTTATCTGAGATTGGTAAATAGTCTAGGAGTAGGTGTTGAGATAAACATGCATTTATAATGATTTATTTATAAGATGTTTTCCTAAACCACCACAACTAAAATGCTATCTAATTTAATATAAATTAAATAATTTGAATCTATCTACCAGCTAATTGCCTGCTGTCATATACAGTTTTAGTTAGGCTAATTCAATCATTACTAAAATAATCTAACCATCTCAGGTATTATTCTTTTAAAAGTTAAATGACAAAACACAATGATAGTATCCTATCATAACAGTAGATAAAAGGTTAATAAAGTTTCTAACAACCTTCAGCCATAAGGCATATATCATGCACTTAAGTTTTTTACTATAAGGTAAAACTTTAATCATTTTTCATGTATGATTGCAATAAAAGCAAGGCATATGAATTTATATACAATCATATGTACAATCATACAAAGTATGTAAATATTTACAATATATATTATATATATAATATTATAAATCTATATAATAAAAGCAAGTGTGTATGTATGTATGTGTGTGTATGATGCCCAGCCAAAACTATGGTATGTAGAGCTTTGAAAATTTGGCTATAGGTGGATGGGAGGGGGTCCATGTGCACCTCAAAGCCAGATTTTTAATTTTCATAGTAAAATAAACAGTTTTATATGTAACAAGTGAAAATCTTATAAACTTTTGATAGAAATTGGTATAATGTTACAGCTGAGAAGTTTGATATTTGGTTGATTTGTATTTAAATGGTTTTGTTGAGCGGTTGGTGGTTTTATGTTGATAAGCATAATGGTTTAAATAAAGCAGTTAGTGATTAGTTGATTCGAAAAGTTAATTGGTTTTGGTAAGTGGATGGTGATTTTGGTTGTTTCAGTACAATTAGTTTTGGTTTACAAAGCGGTTGGTGATTGGTTGATTTGGTATTTAACGGTTTTAGCTAAGTGGTTTAGTGGTTTAGTTAATTTGATAGGTTTAATTGGGTATGGATGAGCGGTTAGTAATTTTATATTGATTTGATAGTTTGATTTTTTCATATTATCTTATCTTCAACACACGCAGCTAGATAGTTTGTTTGGCGCACCTCTTTGTGGGGTCACCCTTTTAAGCTCGGGGCGCTGTTTTGGGGGGTTTTGAGGCTTTTCGAGTGTGTATATGATATCATAAATTGGTTTGCTTTTGGCAACGTTAACCCCAAATTTAGGCAATCAGGTCGCTTAAAGGTAGTTTTTCGACCCCCAAATTTATTTCGTAGCGAATCAAAAAGCTTTAATCTCACTTTACGACCCCGCCTCAATGGTGAGCATGCATTCAGAGATATTCGGAGTATTTGTAAAATTATATATATAAACTAGATATTTGGAGTATTTGTAATTTTATATATATAAACTAAATATTCGGAGTAATTGTAAATTTATATGTATATAAACTAGATTCTCACTATATAAGTTATTCTCCAACTTTCCAATAATCATGAATGATACTGCCTATCAGATCTATTTAATGATTTTTCAATAATCATAAATGATACTGTCTATAAATTTATTTAATTATAAATATATAAATAGGAATCTTTTTTTAGTACTAGATATCCCATATAAATAGGAATCTTCATATATAAATTATATTATCTAATTTTCCAGTATATTAATAAAACTGCTTATAAATTTATTTAAGATTATACTATAAACTAGATTCTCCACAGATAAAACTATTACTTATTATATTAAAATTATATACTAAAGCAGATTCTCCATAGAATAGATAAAATGTATTAAAAATATATTGTAAAATAGATTCACCATAGATAAAATATATTCTCCACTTCTCTAATAAAATATGATTGATCCCACCTATCAGATTTACCCTTTTTAATACAATAGCATAAGTTTATTTACATATTGATCTAATCTGATTCTTTTTTATTCGAGGTGGGCCGACCTGGGGACAATACTGCACCAATTAGGGAAGTGAAGAAAATGGGAAAGGAGGATAAAACCCGGAAAACCTCCATGTGTGGCGTATGATAGGCCACGAACTCCATGGACCGCCTTTGCTATTTGCTATCTCGGTTTGGGGCATTGGTGCGCAAAACCAACACAGTCAAAATCGTCCCCTACCCAAAGTCCATTACCGGGATCGAACTCGGGAGGCAGTGGTAGAGGGTCCATACTCTACCACTGGGGTATCCTCCTTTGATCTAATCTGATTATAAAAATTAAGTTTTAAACTATATTGAATGCAGCCAATCGGATAAAATTATAATTACAATGATTTAATATAATAGAATTGATCTAATCTGATTAAAATGTAAATTTTAATCTAAATTTGATGGTTTTGTAATTGATCTAATTTGATTAGAATGGTATGATAAGTTTTGATATAAATTTAGAGATTTAAAATATATCGAATGCAGCCAATTGTATAAATTATATATGTTTGATTTAACTTATCCTAACTAATCTAATCTGATTAAAAATGATAAGCTTTGATCTAACTTTTTTATAAAAAATATAAATTCAGCCAATTAAAAATTTTATTTATAAGTATGATTTACATAATCAATGATCTATCTGATTAGAATAGTTTTAATGTATATTTAAAGCTTTAAACTAATCAAATGCAGTTAATCGGATAAATTTTATAAAAATGATTATTTAAAATCAATCAATCTAATCTGATTAAGATGGCTTTAGTTTTGATCTAAAACTAAAGTTTAAGGTTTTTCCTATATCATAAGAAGCCAATTGGATAAATTTATTAGTATAAATGATGCTTTAGCGTTAGTTAAATGATCTAATCTAATTAAAATAAATTTAGTTTAGATTGAATATTTAGAGTATTAAATTTTATTGCATATACCATTTGGAAAAATCTATTAGTATAATAAGTAATTGTTATCAAATTAATCTAATTTGATTAAAGAATAACTGTAGTTTAGACTAATATGAAGAGTTTTAGCCTATATTTTTGCAGCCAATTGAATAAAATTTACTATTATATGATCTATCATTATCTAGTTGGTCTAATCTGATAGATACAGTTTTAGTTTTAATTTAATAATATGTACCCCACTCTAATGTAGATCCTTCTGAGATAGTCAGAGTATCTTAAATATTGGGTAAAAAATTCTTCAATTCTAAATATTTAACATTTGTATAGGTAATTTGATACCAGATATTTCAAATCAATTTGTATCATTATATTTGTAAAACTTACCCACATTTTTTAACCAATAAAAGCATACCAAATTCAAGCTCCACTTATGAGTATGAAGTATGAAACACTAGTATAATATATATTTAATATTTGATGCTTTTATCAATGTTATTAATATATAAATAGCAATCATGTTTATATGTAGGCCAGACAACTTTTAACTTAACTCATCATGATAATAAAGTATAAAGGTTACATAGTAATAACTATTTAATTTTATAAATAGCTTCCTCAATTAGATTGCAAAATTATGGTCTCATTACCAAGGTAAGCATAAATATTTTAGGTTTGATATATAAATCAATTTCATTTTGTTTTGAGCCTTTTAATAATTTTACTACTTCATTACCTATAGATACTAATGTTTTACTTTACTAGATGTTTGCTTCCAGTATAAGATCCACAATCTGATGTAGTTATTGATATCTTTTTAAAGTAATTTTTTGATAGTTTACTTAATTTATAAACTATAGCATTTAATTTTGATGCTTTACTAGATACTTGACTTCAGTATAACCATTTAAATCTGAAATGATTAATATCTTTTCACTATAAGCCTTTGGTAGTGATAAATTAGCTTTGTTGGGTATGTTTTTGATTTACCAATCTGTAATTATCTGAAATAGTTATGAACATCTTTTTAAGGAAAGGTTTGTTTTCTGATTGATAATATTTTTAGTAAAGTTATTGATTTTGATCTCAGCTCAAACTATCTGTTTTAACTATATTTATTATTAAGTTTAAGGTAAGTTTTTATCTTTCTAATAGATCTAGTATAAGTTAGTAATTTTATCTTTGATTTCATTATATTCTAATTGTTATCATATATAGTTACTAATATCATCAAGGTAGGGTTTAATATCTTTCTAGCTACTAAAATTTAACTTTAACATAATTGGTTACTAGCAAGAAGTGATATCTTGATAATAAATTTTATCATACTGAGTTTTTTTCAGATTTTTAGGAAATTTATTCAAAGTACGATGACCAGGGGATGGACAGTATTGAATCACAACACCCAAAATGACAAAATAAAACTACTAACCAAGTGGGAAGTGGAAACTGCTAACCCACCATGGCAGAGGGTGAGGAGGGGTTGGTTTTCAGAAGGACCCACCTCAATCATGGGATGTTGGTTACAGTACCAGACCAGAGCAGAGAGCCAGGGTGTTGGGGCATCCGCATAGTGGGGGGTGGAGGTCAGCATAGTAAGAGTTTTCCACTTACTCATCAAGATAATGATGGGAAAGTGTTTCAACAAAAGCTGCGAGGAGAACTTCAGCTTCTTTGCAGACTTCAAGAAGTTGGATGAAAAGGGAGGTACTGTAGTAGGTGATTTTGGCTGAGGGGTTGAATGAAGCAAGTGTTGTGACATTCATAACAGCAACTTCAGCACCATCAAATAGTTTTGAGATGTCACTGCAGGCAGATTCAGGAAAGTTGGGGGAAAGAAGAGGGTGGGCAGGCCATGCTGGAACTGAGCCACTGACTGGGCCACCACGGTGCATAGTTTCAGGCACTGAGGAGAGGCTACCACAGCTAAGGTGAGCTGGTGGTCACTTTGGAAGGGGGCTGTATTGGGCAGAGGAGCAAAATGGTGAGAGGTAGAAGTTTCATCAAAGTCAGGAAGGAAAAATTCTGCCCAACCATAATTGAATTGGCAGAGAGGTTGACCTGTATGCTTACTAATGAGGACATTACCTGATTTGTCAGTCTCAGCCAATAGATCCCATGAATTTTGGTTCACTGAAATAGTGGCTTTCAAATTTGGGTGGGTGGGATTGGGCAAATGGGTGGCTGCTTGGGTGCCAATGGTGGTCCAAGCATTGCTCTGATTGGCTGGGGTGGATTTAGGTGGAAGAGTGAGGCTGGAGGTTTTGGGGGCTGATTTTTCATGCAGGCCCACTGAACAAGATTGGAGGGTGGGAGGGGGCAGCAAAGTGCCCCATACTGAACCTCCAGAGGGGGGCTCAGAAGCCACAGCTGTGGAAATGGCCTGAGGGCATGCTTATTTTGCATAATTGAGGCCAAAGCAGAGGGAACAAATCTGCCTACCATTATTGACCTGAGCCTAAAAGAAATGATCAGGTGCTGCAGCTACACTAGCGCAGGGTGGGATTTGTTGGGCTATGGTAGAGTGGTGTAGGATGATGGTGGCTATTGCACGAGGAGCAGCAAGGCGCTCCACACCAGATGGAATGGCAAAGATGAGGTTGGGCTGAGTGCTATAAGCCATAAGCCCCACAACCAACTGGTCATATAAAACCTGGAGTGGAAGGTGGGATGGGAGATTTGCAAAGGATACCAGCAGCGTGGTGTCTGAAGGGAGGCAAGTATGGGTTGTGGGAATAGGTTTTTTTTATAAATTAGAGGAGTTTGTGCTGCCACTTCAATATTCTCCTCAGATTGGAACCCAACGTCAAAGTAGCCCTTAAAAGGGTGGAAGTCTCTAAAGCCAGCTGGCACAAAGGTTGCAGTGGCTAGGTCAATAATTGCCTTAATGGCATATGGGAACAAATGCCCATAGTCCACTCTGAGGCAATAGCAAATGGTGGAGTGAGGGAGGGTGAGAGGATGGGGGCAAGAAGGGTGGACACGCGCCAGGTGGAGTGCTAAGTCCTGTGGGGGGACAAAACAGCTGGAAGCAGTGGTGGGCTGTTTGAGCCCGTCCAAATGCGCTTGCCCATGGGGCAGAAAATGCTAGATGGGGGTGCACTGCTGCCCCACACTGGGGTGGCAGGCGGTGGAGCCAAGGACATCAAAGAATAGGTTTGGGCAGATAGCTGTGGATAAATAAAACTTAAATTTAAAATCACTCAAAAGTGACTTTGAGCGGTAAAAGAAAGTTTTTTTTCAGATTTTTAATATTTTAAATAATCTAACCATAATTAATGATTTATCTAATATTACACTGTTTATATTTCTTTTGGTTTATTATAAATTTAAAAAGTGTTTGCTCTTTTAATAGGTGAATTATACTAAAATAAATTTAATTTATCTCTACTATAATTTAATTAAATAAGCTTCCCTAACTAAATATATTTTATTTATATTAAGGCACTTGATCATGTTGCTTATGTTCAGTTTACTTGAGTTTGTAAGCTTAATTAAAGTATAAATATTATTATTTGGAGTTATGCTACTATTTCTCTGGCTACATGGGCAATAGCAAATATGTTAATCAGAGTGCCACAACTGATAGTTTTTATGGTACTATACCAAAATATGATAAGTGTTTTGAACTTTAGTGCATTGCTCAGAGTTTTAAAAATATTAATAAGTTACTCACAGGTCATGAGGGCAACAGCAAAGCTGTAAGTCCATGTAGAACAAATAATAGTTTTTAAAGTATTATATCATATGAGTGGCATAAATTATATTGTTTATGGTATCAAACTATACTATTTTAGTAATTTAAACCCAAGAGCAATTCTCAGAGTTATATTTTTCTAATAATAAGTTAGTTCACGGGCTGAGGGCAACAGCAAAGCTGTTAGTCCAAGTGGCACAGATAATAGTTTTTATGGTATTATACTATAATACTTTAGTATACTGAACCTTAGAGCTATTCTTTGAGTTATATTTTAATAGTAATAGATTTAGCTCACAGGGCATGAGGGCAACAGTGAAGCTATTAGTTTGAGTGGGACAAATGATAGTTTTTTCAAAGGTAAATGGGGCTCAGAGCATAGCGGAGGAACAGCTTTAGCTGTGCCAGTGTGAGTTAATCTTTAACACATGGGTTAGATAGTTTAATTTGGCACACCTCTTTGTGGGATCACCCTTTTAAGCTTGGGGTGCTGTTTTGGGGGTTTTGAGGCTTTTCAATTAAGGTTATGATGTTATAAATTGTTTTGCTTTTGGCAACGTTAACCCCAAATTTAGGCAATCAGGTCACTTAAAGGTAGTTTTTTGACCCCCAAGTTTATTTTGTAGCAAATCAAAAGCTTTAATCTCACTTTATAACCCTGCCTCAATGGTGAGCATGCATTCAGAGATATTCGGAGTATTTGTAAAATTATATATATATAAACTAGATATTCGGTGTATCTGTAATTTTTTATATATAAACTAGTATTTGGAGTATTTGTAAAGTTATATATTAACTAGATTCTAACTATATAATTTATTCTCCAAATTTACAATAATCATGAATGATACTGCCTATCAGATTTATTTAATAGTTTTTTCAATTATTATAAATGATACTACCTATCAGATTTATTTAATTATAAATATATAAATAGGAATCTCCATATATTAATTATATTATCTAATTTTCCAATATAATGCAAAAACTGCTTATAAATTTATTTAAGATTATACTATAAACTAGATTCTCCACAGATAAAACTATTACTTATTATATTAAAATTATATAAAGAAGATTCTCCATAGAATGGATAAAATGTATTAAAAATATACTGTAAAATTGATGCACTATAGATAAAAATATTCTCCACTTCTTCAATAAAATATGATTGATGCCACCTATCAGATTTACCCTTTTTAATACAATAGCATAACTTTGCTTACATATTGATCTAATCTGATTCTTTTTATTCGAGGTGGGCCGACCTGGGGACAATACTGCACCAATTAGGGAAGTGAAGAAAATGGGAAAGGAGGATAAAACCCGGAAAACCTCCATGTGTGGCATATGATAGGCCACGAACTCCATGGACCGCCTTTGCTATTTGCTATCTCGGTTTGGGGCATAGGTGCGCAAAACCATCACAGTCAAAATCGTCCCCTACCCAAAGTCCATTACCGGGATCGAACTCGGGAGGCAGTGGTAGAGGATCCATACTCAACCACTGGGGTATCCTCCCTTGATCTAATCTGATTATAAAAATTAAGTCATAAACTGTATTTTATGAAACTAATTGGATAAGATTATAAGTATAATGATTTAACATAATCTAATTGATCTAATTTGATTAGAATGGTAAATTTTAATCTTAATTGAACGTTTTGTAATTAATCTACTTTGATTAGAATGGTATGGTAAGTTTTGATCTAAATTTAAAGCTTTAAAATATATCAAATGCAGTCAATTAGATAAATTATTTATGTTTGATGATTTATCTTAACCTAAATAATCTAATCTGATTAAAAATGATAAACTTTGATCTAACTTTTTTTATAAAAAATATAAATTCACCCAATTAAAAATTTTATTTATAAGTATGATTTACATAATCAATGGATTTAATTTGATTAGAATAGTTTTAATGTATATTTAAAGCTTTAAACTAATCAAATGCAGTTAATGGATAACTTTTATGAAAATAATGATTTTTAATTAATTAATCTAATCTGACCAAGATGGCTTTAGTTTTGATCTAAAACTAAAATTCAAAGTTTTAAACTATATTATAAGCAGCCAATCAGATTATTTTATTAATATAAATGATGCTTTAACGTTACTTAAATGATCTAATCTGATTGAAATAGTTTAGTTTAGATTTAATATTTATATTAAAAAACTTTATTGCACATAATAATTTAAAAATCTATTAGTATATTAAGTAATTGTTATCAAATCAATCTAATCTGATTAAAAACAACTTTAGTTTTAGACTAATATGAAGAGTTTTAGCCTATATTTTTGTAGCCAATTGGATAAATTTTACTATTATATGATCTATTATTATCTAATCAGTCTAATCTGATAGAAACAGTTTTAGTTTTAATTTGATAATATGTATCCCACTCTAATGTAGATCCTTCTGGGATAATCAGATTATCCTAAAAATTAAACAAAACTATCCTCCACCCCTAAATAGTTAACATTTATATAGATGATTTGATACCAGATATTTCAAATCAATCTGTATCATTATATTTGTAAAACTTACCCACATTTTTTAACCAATAAAATCATATCAAATTGAAGCTCCACTAATAAGTATGAAGTATGAAATACTATCATATTATTATACTATAGATTGACTATTTGATGTTTTTGCAATGTTATCAATATATAAATAGCAATCACATTTATAGGTAGGCCAAACAACTTTTAATCTAACTCATCATGATAATAAAGTATAAATGTTACATAGTATTAACTATTAATTTTAGAAATAACTTTCTTAATTAAATTGCAGAATTATGGTCTCATTACCAAGGTAAGCATAAATATTTTAGGTTTGATATGTAAATCAATTTCATTTTATTTTAAGCCTTTTGATAATTTTATATTTTTCATTAACTATAGATATTAATGTTTTACTTTACTAGATGTTTGCTTCCAGTATAAGATCCACAATCTGATGTAGTCATTGATATCTTTTTAAAGTAATTTTTGATAATTTACTTAATTTATAAACTATAGCATTTAATTTTAATGCTTTACTAAATGCTTGACTTCAGTATGACCATTTAAATCTGAAATGACTAATATCTTTTCACTGTAAGCCTTTGGTGAAGATAAATTAGTTTTGGTGGGTATGTTTTTGATTTACCCATCTGTAATCATCTGAAATAGTTATGAACATCTTTTAAGGTGAGGTTTATTTTCTGCTTGGTAATATTTTTAGTAAAGTTATTGATTTTGATCTCAGCTTAAATCTCTCTGTTTTAATTATATATTTAATAAGTTCAAGATAAGTTTTTATCTTGTTAATAGTTCTAATACAAGTTAGTAATTTTTATTTTTGATTTTATTATATTCTAATTGTTATCATATATAGTTACTAATATAATCAAGTTAGGGATTATAAATTTTCTAGCTACTAAAATTTAACTTTAAAATAATTGGTTACTAGCAAGAAGTGATAGCTTGGTAATATATTTTATTATACTGAGTTTTTTCAAATTTTTAATATTCTAAAAATTAACCATATTTATAATTTATCTAATATTACATTGATTATATTTCTCTTGGTTTATTATAAATTTAAAAAGTGTTTGCTCTTTTAATAGGTGACTTATACTGAAATAAATTTAATACATCATTACTATAATTCAAATAAAAAAGCTTTCCTAACTAATTATTTTATTTATATTAAGGCACTTGATCATGTTGCTTATGCTCAGTTTACTTGAGTTTGTAAGCTTAATTAAAGTATAAATTTTATTTATTTGGAGTTATGCTACTATTTCTCTGGCTACATGGGCAATAGCAAATATGTTAATCAGAGTGCCACAACTGATAGTTTTTATGGTACTATACCAAAATATGATAAGTGTTTTGAACTTTAGTCATTGCTCAGAGTTTTAAAAATATTAATAATTTACTCACAGGTTATGAGGGCAACAGGAAAGCTGTAAGTCCAAGTGGAACAAATTTTAGTTTTTATAGTATTATATCATATGTGTGGCACAAATGATAGTGTTTATGGTATCAAACTATACTATTTTAGTAATTTAAACCCAAGAGCAATTCTCAGAGTTATATTTTTTAATAATAAGTTAGTTTACAGGATGAGGGCAACAGCAAAGCTTTTAGTTCAAGTGGCATAGATGATAGTTTCTATGGTATTATACTATAATACTTTAGTATACTGAACCTTAGAGCTATGCTTTAAGTTATATTTTTATAGTAATAAGTTAGCTCATAGGCCACAAGGCAACAGTGAAGCTATTAGTTTGAGTGGGGCAAATGACTGTTTTTTCAAAGGTAAATGGGGCTCAGAGCATAGTGGTGGCATAGCTCTTAGGCTGTGCCAGTGCGAGCTTGTCTTCAACATATAGGGCTAGGTTGTGAGATTTGCACACATTTAAAAGGGGTCACTCTCTTTAGCTCAGGGTGTTGTTTTAGGGGGTTTTGTGGCTTTTTATTTTGGTTTATGATGTCAAAAATTGATTTGCTAATAGCAGCGCTAAGTCTAAATTGTTCAATAAATTTTGGTTTTGAGTCAATTTAATAAAAATTTACTAAGATGTGATTTAGTGGTTCAAATCAGCATTGATTTGAAGTCTAAACCAATGCCAATCAGTTTTTAGATTTTGTTAGTAGGGCAAATTAGCTATCATATATATAGCTTTTGCCCCCCCACCCCAACCTGATGAAATAACAACTAATTGGAGGTATTCAGAGATTTTAAAAAGCAAGGTAAAGTTGATTCTTCAATTCTCTGATATTAAAAATTAATTTTATAGATATTAAAGATTTGACATCAGATAATTCAATCTATTTAGTTTATAATTTAAAAACTTAAACACAGTTTTAACCAATTAAATTGCATCTATATAAGCTCCACTGATGAGCTTGATGTAAGCTATTGTTGGAAAAGGCTACTTAAAGCTATTAACAATTTAATGCATAAATAGCCATTGCATTTTTAGGTAAGCTATTTCTAACTATAGATATCAACCTAAGTATTATAATAAAAGTTAACAAATATAGATTAAATATTATTTATTAAGTATATGATATAACACCTCCACTTTAAGTTCAGAATTATGAAACTCAATGCAAAGGTAAGCACTTTAATAGGTTTTAGTTATTTAGAAAATATACTCCTTAGATATTTGTTTACAATATTCCCCTTGCATAAATTGCAGAATTACAATAATCTCAAATCAAAGGTAAGCACTTTTTAGTTAATAGTTATTAAATATTTAAGAAAACATTCACTAGGAGAGGATATCCTAGTGGTAGAATAGTGACCTCTACCGCTGCCTCCCCAAGTTCAATTCTGGTATAGGAACTTTGGGTAGGGAGCAATTATGACTGTGTTGGCATTGCACACCAATGCCCCAAACTGAGATATCAAATAGCAAAGGCGGTCCATGGAGTTCCTAGCCTATTATATGCCACACATGGAGGTTTTTCAGATTTTATCCTCCTTTCCAATTCATTCAATTTTCTCCTTAATTGGTGCAGTATCATCCCCAGGTCAGCCCACCTCAAATAAAATTTAAAAATTTAAAAATCTAAAAGAAAACATTTACTAGATTATAGTTTGATTGTCCCCACTTAAATTACAGAATTGTAATTTCAACTCAAAAGTAAGCACTTTTTAGTTTATAGTTATTTAAGATTTAGGGAAAATATTAACTATATTGTTGTTTTATCCTCACTTAAATTGTAGAATTATAGGTGCGCCTAAGCTTTTCTTTCCACTCAAAATCACTTTTGAGTGTATTTATATAAAAGTTTAATTTTATTTACTGCCACCTGGCCATGACCTTTTCCCATTTGATGTCAGCGGATCTGCCACCTGCTGCTCCAGTCTGGGGCAGTGGTGATCCACCTCCCAGCATTTTCTGCCCAGCAGGGAAATGACATCAGATGGGCTCAAATAGTCTGCCAAACTCTACTGGCCAAATTTGTCCCTCATGGGACTTAGCACTTCACCTTGCGCGCATCCACCCAACTTTCCCCATCCTCTCACCCTACCCAAATCCACCATCTGTTATTGCCTCCATGTTGACTATGAGTTTTTATTCCCATATGCCAACAAGGCAATTATCAAACTCGCCACTGCTACCTTTGCACCAGCTGGCTTCATTGATTTCTGCCCTTATAAGAGCTATTTTGACATAGACTTCCCAATGGAAGCAGATGCTGCAGTGGCAGCGTTGACTCTGCTCATTTATAAAAATACCCCCATCCCCACCACCCAAACTCATCTCCCTGATGAAACCACTCTAGTGGTGTTGTTTGCCAACCTCCCTTCACATCTCCTGCCCCAAATTCTTTATGATGAGTTGATGTCTGGGCTTTTGTCTTATGGCACTCAGCCCAACTTAGTCTTTGCCATTCCTTCTGGTGTGGAGCACCTTGTGGGCCCTTGTGCCACTGCCACTATTATTCCTCACCAACCCTACCATCACACAACAAATCCCCCCACATACTCACATCACTACAGTACTTGAGCATTTATTTTGGGCTCATGTCAATTGTAGTTGACTGATTTGCCTCATTTGTTTTTGCTCTTGACCACACTAAATGGTCCTACCCCCATGCCGATTCCCTCAGTTCAATTTTTGAACCCATTTTGGCATCATCTGAATGGGGCATTTTGTTGCCCCCTCCTGCCCAACATTTTTGCATGTTAACCCAATGTAAGAAGTCAGCCCCCTCCAAATCCTCCAACCACAATCCCCACCCTGGGCACCAACTGCCCAATCAGAGTCAGGCTGTAATGGTCAAAGCGTTGCCTGACCACCACATAGCCCTAATCTTCCCTAGGGCAATAGTTGGGGCCAGGGGAGAGGGGCTCGACTGCTCTGATTATTGTAAATGGCAATCTGACAAATCAGATGCCTCAAAATTGGAAGCAATATTGAATCAAAAGGCTGATGGGGAAGGGAAACCTCAGAAATGGCACTCTGGCCAACCAGATGCTGCCAAATCCAATATTGCTAAATGCAGCAATGAGGGATTGGACCCTCAGACGCGAATTTCTGACCAATCAGAGGCTGAATTTGTTGCATATGGGAGTATCAACAAGGATGAAAATCCTTGTGAATGGCGCTCTGGCTAACCAGATGCTGCCAAACAAAATATTCCCAAAAGAGGCAATGAACCAATATTGGGGAATATGGGCAAAGGGAACGGCCCAGGCTTTGAGAGCAAATTTAAGCCAAATAATAAATGCAGAAAAGTTTCTGCAACCCTGAGGGTACCCAGCCCAAGTTTGAGAATGGGCCTTGACGCCAAAATTGAGGGTCTAGATTCTTGAATAGGGCCTGCCACTGGGAAGATGCCCGCGGACTTCATGGGAACAGGACCTGCTCTTCCCCAATAAGCTCAGTATAAATATGAGCAGGCAAAACTGTGTAAAGCAGTTTTGTCTTCTATAATATTAAATAAAACTTAATAAATTCAAAAATAAAGTTTTTGCATTTGTAAATCAGTTTATTAAGCAAACCCAGAAACCCCCACATGGACAGCAGTTTAGACTTTGACAGGGCCATTCAGTCCCTGTACGCTCTCTCAGGGGTCAGACCCTCCTTCTGAGCGCCAGCATTGTCCTAACTGTGGTCCAAACCTTCATGGTAAAGTGGTTTCTGCATAGTTGGATTTGGGATCTCTCAACAGCAGGGCTATCCTTCCTGTGGGCCCTCACTTGGGCACTCTTGCCTAACTGCTTTGTGGCAGTTTTCAGAGACCCCATCCATCACATTAGACGAAACTCATTTAACTTGATGTCTCTATTCCTGGATATGGTGGACAAGCCATCTGAACGCGCCCTGCCTGCGTGGTATGAACACCCAACCATGTGTTTGATGGTCATCTTCTCTCTTCTATTTCTTCTAAGAGAAGTCGCCCATTTCCTTCCCTCAAAAGAGCATACCAACATCTACTTTCAACCTGAGCAGTCTGCGTCTGAGTTCTGACAGGCCCTCACCCCAGGAGAGTTGAGCACCTTGCACACCACCTTCTCACGTGTGAAACTTCAAGCCCAGCTGACCACGGCATCAGGAGGAATGGCCCCAGTGTCACTTCAGATTGCCCAGATAGTAACCGCCCTGCCCAGAAACCTAGCGGATTGGTTCACTGAGCTACTGGAAACCCAGACGATGCTCCCTCTCACCTTGGAGGAATGTCTTCAACTGGTTGAGAGAGCAGCTACGCCGAATGACTCCCAAGATGCTGCGTGGTCCACCCTTCTGAACCTAACTCAAAGAAAGATGTCAGTCATGGAGTACGCCCATGTGTACCACATTTTGGCCAAGGCTGCCAAGGTCACCCCTACTCAGATAGCACAAATGTTCCACCAGAACCTCCGCCCAGACATCCTTATGGCATTGGCTGCCACTCGCCTGGGAGCTACCCTCAATGAGGAGATTTCAATTGTGACCCAGGTGGAGGGCCAACTAGTGTTAGCGCAAGCAAAGGCTCATACCAGAGTACAACAGGGGAAGTTTTGTGGCCGCTGAGCTGAGTCTGAGCCAGTCTCCAACCCCTCGCAGGAGTCCACACAGGGTTCGCCCTCCAGCTCCACCAATGGGGTAAACCCTTTGGGAAACCACAGAGAGGGAAACCCTAGTCCCTCCTACAACTTCCACCCTACTCCTGCGCGCGTTGCTACCATCAATAAAGGAAATACCTCATCTTATCTCTATGTCCCCTATTCATTACAGCTCTGGGGAAGAAAGAGGGAGGATCAGCTGTGGGTGCTGGTGGACACTGGAGCGGAAGAGAATTACCTAGATCACGGGTTAGCAAAAGAAATGAGGCTGGAAATGGAATGGAAGGGAGCCATGACGCTGGCAGACACCTCAAAAATGGTCAGCAGTTGGAAGATCAAGACCCAGGTGCTGCTGCGTCAGGGGCCTCACACCTTCCAAGAGTCATTCAGTGCCATTAAAAATCTGCCTCATCCCATAATCCTGGGCATGGAGTGGTGGCACAAGTACTCCCTCAGTTCAAACTGCAAGGAGCGCCTGGTCTTGCTACACCCCAAGAACCAACCCCCAGTAGCACTAGATTTCTTCACCACTGGCAGAGGGAAGCCTGGGGTGAATGCAGTAGTAGGGCTGGAGACGGAGGCGGACATACCCAACGAATTTCGTGCATATGCTCACCTGTTCAAGAAGAACCAAGCTCCCTCTACCACCCCAAATGGCTTTACCCTTTCACCTTCAAGTTCAAAAAGGATGCGGAGTTCCCTAAGGGTTGTCCCATCTACCCTTTGAACCTTAAGGCGAGGGCGGCTCTTGAGGTATATGTCAAGGAAATGCTGGAGCACGGGATGATTGTTACATCCAATTCTCCAGTGGTGTCACTAATACTCCTAGTCCCAAAAGCAAGTGGCGAGCTTTTGCCGTGTGTGGACTACCGGCGTCTGAACGCAATCACTGAGTCTGACCCTTGCCCCATCCCTCTGATGGAGACCATCTCTCAGATGATCTCAGGCAGCCAGGTTTTCACCAAATTGGACCTGGTTGATGCATTCAACCAAGTTCTGGTAATCGCTGAACAACCACAATATATGGCTTTCAAGTGCCACTTAGGAGTTTTTGAGTACAAGGTGATGCCTTTTGGCCTCAGAACGCCCCAGCAGTGTTCCAGCGTACCATAGACAACACCCTAGAAAATCTAATTGGAAAATGTTGTGTGGCATACATGGATGACATACTTGTGTTTTCCAGGACCAAGGAGGACCACAAAGGAGATGTGCTGAGCGTGCTGGAAACCCTCAACAAGGCGGACCTCCACTTGAAGCCATCTAAATGTGAGTTCTACAAGGACTCAGTATCCTTCTTAGGGAACATAGTCTTCCAAAAGGAAACAGCCATATGCCCAGACAAGCTGAAGGCAGTACAGGAGTGGTCAGCCCCTAAGGATAGAACGGGTGTTGGAAGTTTCCTGGGCATGGTAAACTTCCTAAGAAGGTTTGCAAAAGACCTTTCCAAGACGGTGGCCCCCCTAACTCGCCTGATAGGGCAGATCCCATTCCATTGGGGAAAAGAGGAGGAGACAGCCTTCCAAGCCATCAAGGAGAGCCTCATGAAGGCACCAGTACTAGCCCATCCCGACGCCAACCATCCTTTCATAGTGGAGACTGACGCCTCCAACTTTGCAATTGGGGCAGTCCTGCTACAAGAGGGAGAAGATGGGGTAGACCATCCTGTAAGCTACTTTAGCAGGAAAATGCTGCCCGCTGAGACTAACTACCCCATGTATGACAAGGAGCTCTTAGCAATTGTATCAGCCTTGGAGGAATGGCAGCACCTACTCTACGCCAGTCATCCCTTTACTATCAGAATGGACCACAGAGCTCTCAAATTTTACAAGAGCCCAAAGCGCATGAACTAGCGCCAGGCCAGATGGCACCTAGAGCTGGCATCTTATGATTTTAGGATTGTGTACAAGCTGGGGGAAAGCAACCTCATCCCAGATCTCTTAAGCAGGGACCCAGGTGAGTCCTTCCCAAGGGAGGAGCTGTATGCATACAACACCGCCACTATGTTGCCCTCAAATGTGTTCGCTGTCATCCAAAATGCCACCAAGGAACTGAGGGAAAAGCTCCAGGCCGCCCAGCGAAGCTCAAAGTATGGGACAACACTGTGGAAGGACCTGGAGAAGGGGGTAGAGAACAAACAACATAAGAATTTCTGTAAAAGGAAAGGCCTCATTCTCCACAAAGGGCGCCCATGACTGCCCAACCATGAGCTCCAGGAGGAGGCGATAAGCGCTTTCCACAACCACCCCTTGGCGGGACACCCTGGAAATGAGAAAACCATAGAGCTCCTGGCCTGAAGTTACTCCTGGCTGGGGATGCCCAGCGCCGTGAGGGAGTACATCTAGAAATGTGTCACTTGTACCCATTCCAAGCATGTTAGGCAGAAGCCTTTAGGAAAACTCATGCCCCTCCAGATTGTGGAAATACCATGGTCCTCACTGAGTGTGGACTTCATAACGGGGCTTCCAAAATCAAAGGGATATGACGCTGTGATGATGGTGGTAGACAGAATGACCAAGTACGCGGAATTCTTTCCTTGTAACTCCACCATCACAGCAAAGGGCATGGCGGATATCTTTGTTAATGAGGTGTTCTCCCACCACGGTCTACCAGAGGAGATAGTATTGGATAGAGGCCCCCAATTCATCACCCAATTTTGGCAACACCTACTTGAAAATCTTCAGATCAAGCCATGCAGATCCCCAGCTTACCACCCACAGTCTGACAGCCATATGGAACGAGTTAACCAAGTCCTTGAGCAGTACCTGAGACGCTACATAACTACACAACAGGAACGCTGGATGGACTGGCCAAGACTAGCCCAATTCACAAATAATAACTTGACTCATTCGTCAACAGGAATGTCACCATTCATGGCAAACTATGGGTTCCACCCAAAGATGATGGAAACCCACCCCAGAGGTCCAAATCCAGTGGCCAATGACTTGGCAACAGAAATGAAGGAAAACCTGAAAGCCTTGCATGCAAACTTAGTCAAAATGATAGATATACAGAAGAGGAAGGATGACACTCACCAATCCAAGGCCCCAGAGCTAAAGGAAGGAGACCTAGTGATGATCAACGCAAAGAACTACTCGGTGCTGGCAAGCTGTAGGAAATTTAGACCAGTCACTCTGGGCCCATTCAAAGTCCTCCACCAAGTAAATGAAGTGGCATACAAGCTTGAGTTCCCTGAGGGATTGCGGGCGCACCCAGTGCTGCATGTCTCACAACTTAAGAAGTTGAAGGCCCTCTCCCAGAGAAACCAGAGCCTGTCCACTTGGGAAACCTGGGAGAGGTGGAGTATGAGGTGGAGGAGATCTTGGAGTCAAAAATCTTGTGGAGAAAGCGCTGGTACCTAGTCAAATGGGTAGGATACCTGGTGGAGGAGTCCACCTGGAAGATGGCTGACAACTGCAGCAACTGCCCACAGAAGGTGGAGGAGTTCTGGAACCAGAGAGGGCTCTCATCTGGTGAGGGTGATATAATGGTCAAGGTGTTGCCTGACCACCACATAGCCCTAATCTTCCTTAGGGCAATAGTTGGGGCCAGGGAGAGGGGCTCGACTGCTCCAATTATCATAAATGACAATATGATGAATCAGTTGCCTCAAAATTGGAAGTAATATCAAATCAAAAGGCTGATGGGGAAGGGAAACCTCAGAAATGGCACTCTGGCCAACCAGATGCTGCCAAATCCAATATTGCTAAATGCAGCAATGAGGGATCAGACCCTCAGACACAAATTTTTGACCAATTGGAGGCTGAATCTGTTGTGTATGGGAGTATTGACAAGGATGAAAATCCTTGCAAATGGCGCTCTGGCCAACCAGATGCCACCAAAAAATATTCCCAAAAGAGGCAATGAACCAATATCAGGGAATATGGGTGAAGGGAACAGCCTGGGCTTCAAAAGCAAATTGAAGCCAAATAATAAATGCGGAAAAGTTTCTGCAACCCTGAGGGTACCCAGCCTGAGTTTGAGAATGGGCCTTGACGCCAAAATTGAGGGTCTAGATTCTTGAATAGGGCCTGCCACTGGGAAGATGCCCGCGGACTTCATGGGAACAGGACCTGCTCTTCCTCAATAAGCTCAGTATAAATCTGAGCAGGCAAAACTGTGTAAAGCAGTTTCATCTTCTATAATATTAAATAAAAATTAATAAATTTGAAAATAAAGTTTTTGCATTTGTAAATCAGTTTATTAAGCAAACCCAGAAACCCCCACATGGAAAGCAGTTCAGACTTTGACAGGGCCATTCAGTCCCTGTACGCCCTCTCAGGGGGTCAGGCCCTCCTTCTGAGCGCCAGCATTGTCCTAACTGTGGTCCAAACCTTCATGTTAAAGTGGTTTCCACATAGTCAGATTCAGGATCTCTCAACAGCAGGGTTATCCTTCCTGTGGGCCCTCACTTGGGCACTCTTGCCTAACTGCTTTGTGGCAGTTTTCAGAGACCCCATCTGTCACACAGGCTTGGATCACCATTCATACCCAAGTGCCCCTATCAAATCCTACCCTTCCAAATTCTCCATCCACCATCCACATAAACAAGAATTCTTGGGAGCTATTGGATGAGGTTGACAAGACAGGTGAAATTCTCATAAATAAGGATGCTGAAACTGGTGAAGAAAGCCCAATTGATTATGATTCAGATAAATTTTACAATTCAGCTTTTGATAAATCCCTCTCCCCCAAACAATATGCTACTAAATCCAATGCTGCCCCCTACCAAAGTGACCACCAGCTTGCTATCACAGCAGCAGCCTCACCCCTTTGCAGCCAGCTCTGCAAAGCAGTGGCCTGATCAATGGCTCAGTTCAGTAAAGGGATGAGCACAATCAACTTCCCCCTGATTTCCCAAAGTAGCACAAGAGAAAATCTTCAAATTGCTGTATGTCACCAAAACTGCTGTTGTGCATGTGGTGAGACTAGCTGAATTTAACCCAGCCTCTAAAACTACCCACCAAATGCTTGCCATCTTGGCCCAACTCCCAGATGCCCACATCCAAGTGGAGCATCATGTGGCAGAGTTAATAGAGGCTGGCTTATAAGCTGATCTTGAGGTAAGTAACCAATATTTCATCTGTCTCCATCCCCACCATGCCAACGCCCCAACGCCATAGCTCTCTGCACTTATCCACTTCTACAACAACTGTGATTCTTCCCAATTTGCTGAGCCTGTAATAAACCGCCTGACCCTCCCTCCCCTCTTCCATGGTGGGCTAGCGGTCTCTGCTACCTGCCTGGTGAGAGGTTTTTTTGGTTTGTTTTGTTTTGCCTCTTTTGTTTGTCACCCGGTGGTGTGGGTTTATTGTGTTTTATTGGCAATGTCCATCCCCTGGTTGGCATGCCTCAAATAAATTTAAATAAAATTTTATAATTAAAATTTTAACATAAAGGTAAGTACTTTTTAGTTTTTAGCCAATTTAGTATTTTAGAAATTCATTCACTAGATTGTCATTTTTATTTCCCCACTTAAATTTCAGAATTGTAATTTCAACACTTAGTAAGCATTTTAATAGTTTGGTCATTTATGAAAATATTGACTAAGTATATGTTTTTATTAATTAGGCAGTAATAAGTTATTTTAGTTTTTTGGTTTTTGATCCAAGCATGACATTCTTAGATTTGAAGAGTGCTACTGAGCTCATTTTAAGGTAAGGTTTTTATTGGTTTTACTTAATTTCTACTATCTATAGCTTTTAATTTATTTAATCTATTTATAAAAGTTTGTTTCCAATATGGCCATCTGTGATCTAGTTTGTTTATTGTTATATTCAAGGTAAGTTTTTTTGATGATTATACTTATCTTTACCAGATTTATGTTTCAAATATGATAATCTTCAATCATCTAAAATGATTTCAAACGTCTTTTTAAGGTGAGTTTTGCTTCTTATTTGGTAATATTTTTAGTACTGTTAATTTTGACTTCAGCAGAAAATATTGTAATTTTCTATGTTTACTAACACTATCAGTCTAAGTTTTCAAATATTTTTATTTGATATAATATAAAGAAGTAGTTTTTTTGATTTTGATTTCACCATTAATTGTTATCATTCTAAATATTTGATAATATCATTTTTGATATAAGTTTTGATTTTTTTAATTGATCTACTATAATATGTTATTATGATTGCTTATTTTAAGCTGTGATAGATTGGTGGCAAATTAAAAATTATGCTTAGTTTTCTTCAGTTTTAGTATTCTAACAATTTAATCAGTATATTAAATATAAATTTTGGAGAATATTGCCTTTTTTCTATTATAATTATGTATAATTGTTTGATCTTTTAATGGTTGTCTTATTAAGATATATATTTCTTTAGTTTATATTATACATCATCTAAATCACATAGTCTTGCTTAATTATATTTTAATCTGCACTAAAGCACATGGTATTATTAATATACTCAGTTTACTTTAATTTGTGAGCTTATTGATATTATGGAGTTTTATTTGGAATTATACTACTATCTTCTCAGCCATAAGGGCAACAGCAAAGTGTTAATCCATGTGGCACAAATGATAGTTTTATGGTTTAATACCATACTAACATAAGCAATTGAACCTTAGTGCAGTGCTCAGAGTTATGTTTTAATAGTAATAAGTAGCTCATAGACCATGAGGGCAACAGTGAAGCTGTTAGTATGAGTGGTGCAAATGATAGTTTATCTAAGGTAAATGGAGCTCAGAGTGTAGCGTAGCACAGCCCTTTAGCTGTGCTGGTGTGAGCTTATCTTCAACCCCTGGGACCAGGAACTTCAGATTGCGCACCTTTTTCTTAGGCAATCTCTGAGCTTGGGGTGCCATTTTGGGGGCTTTAGGGCTTTTTAAATTCAATTATGATGTCATATTTTAATTTGCTAATAGTAACACTAAGCTTAATTTGTTCAATATATTTGAGATTTTGAGTCAATTTAAATTTCATTTTATTTTAGCATGATTCAGTGGTTTGAATCAGCAATAAACTGAAGCCTAAACTGATACTAATCAGATTTTTAGATTTTGTTAGTAGGGCAAGTTAGCTTTCATATATATAGCTTTTCCACCCCTGCCCTGAGGTAGCAGCTAATTGATGATGTTCAAAGTTCTTTAGAATATGATACAAAATTAATTCTCCAATTCTTTGATTAATTTTTTTAAAAGTATATAAATAGGTGATTTGATGTTAAAGCTTTCAAATCTATAAAACTTAGCTGCAAAAGCTCCAACCAATAAAATCACTTTTAAATTAAGCCTTACTGATGAGCTTGATGTAAGCTAAGGTTGGAAAATTGATTCTTTGAAGCTATTTGATAATGGGAATGCATAATTAGTTATTACATTTTTAGGTAAGTTGTTTTCAACAATATATAAACCTAATATTAAATAAGAATACAAAATAAAGATTTTATAGTTTTTATTAATAATTTTAGTGATAACACCCCCACATAATCTTCATAATAATAAACTCAACAAAAAAGTAAGCAAATTTTAGTTTTTTGGTTATTTTTTTTAGTACTAGATGGTCAGTTTTTTGGTTATTTTTATATTAGAAAAAAGGTTCTCTATTTAGTTGTTTTCATTATCCTTGCCTAAATTTCAGATTTATAATTTTATTGCAAATGTAAGAACTTTTTAGCTTTTAGTTTTTATTATTTAGTAAAAAGATTCTCTAGATAGATATTTTTTCCTCACTTAATTTGTAGATTTATAATTTCAATGCAAAGGTAAGCACTAATTAGTTTATAGTTATTTAAGGTTAGAAAAAATATTCACTAGATTGTCATTTTGATTATCCTGCCTAAATTGCAGAATTGTAATTTAACGCAAAGGTAAACCTTTTTAGATTTTTAATTCAGGATTTAGAAAAGTTATTCACTAGATTGCTGTTTCCATTATCCATACTTAAATTGCAGATTTAAAATTTTATTGCATAGCTAAGCACATTAAGAGTTTTTAGTTATTTAAAATTTATGAAAAACTTTCATTATATAATTTTTTTATTATCCTCACTTAAATTGCAGAATTATATTTTTAACACAAAGGTAAGCATTTTATTAGTTTACTAATTTGTGAAAAACAAGAGTGTTAGCTGAGTGGGTAAAACTGCTTCCACCCCTAGTTCAGGTTTTGAGGTTGAAACCTGTACTGGCTAGAAAACATTCTCAGTGTGGTATACATGTCTTAAGGTCAACCCACCTTGAGTAAATTTTTTCATTTGTGAAAAATATTCACTAGATATCTGTTTTATTTAGTTTGGCAGTAAAAAGTAATTTTAGTTTTTTGATTCCAGCATGACATTCTCAAAATTAAAAAGGTGCCATTGAGCTCATTTTTAGGTAAGCTTTTTATTAATTTAACTTATTTTTTACTATCTATAGCTATTAATTTATTAAAGCTATTCAAAGTTTGTTTCCAGTATGACCATCCTTGAACTGATTTGTTTATTGTTATATTCAGGGTAAATTTTCTGATGATTATACTTATTTTTCACTAGATGGTTGTTTACAGCATGATTATCTGCAATCATCTAATATGATTGCAAACATCTTTTTAAGATGAGTTTTGCTTCTTATTAGTAAATATTTTTAGTAATGTTATTGATTTTAATTTCAGCATAAACTATTGTAATTTCTATTTTTACTAACTTCATCAGGTTAAGTTATTAATATTTTTATTTGATCTAATATAAAGTAGTAGTTTTGTTGATTTTGATTTCACCATATGTTGTTTCCATCCTAAATATTTGCTAATATCATTTTCAAAGTAAGTTTTGGTCTTTTCTACTTGATCTACTATAAAATATTAATATATATATTGCTTATTTTGAGCTGTGATAGATTGGTGGCACATTAAAATTATGCTTAGTTTTCTCTAGGCTTTAATATTCTAACAGTTTAATTAATATAAATAATTATAAATCTCAGAAAATATTACCATTATTCTATTATGACTATATTAAAGTGTTTGCTCTTTTAATGGTTAGCATATCCTGATACCAATTTATTTAATTTCTACTATACTTCACCTGAATCAAATAACCTTGAATAGTTATATTTTATCTGAACTAAAGCACTTGGTCTTATTGGTATATTCAGTTTGATTAAGTTTGTGAGCTTAATTATATTATAGAGTTTTTATTTATAGTTATACTACTATTTTCTCAGCCATAAGGGCAACAGCATAGCTGTTAGTCTGAGTGGCACAAATAATAGTTTCATGGCATTATAACATCCTATCATAAGCAATTTGAACCTTAGAGCATTGCTCAGAGGTATAGTATAATAGTAACACATTAGCTCACAGAGCATGAGGGCAACAGCAAAGCTGTTAGTCTGAGTGGGACAAAAGATAGTTTATTCAAAGGTAAATGGGGCTCAGAGAATAGCTGAGGCACAGCCATTAGGCTGTGCTGGTGCAAGCTTGTCTTCAACATGGGGCTAGATAGTTTGTTTGGCGCGCCTCTTTGTGAGGTCACCCTTTTAAGCTTGGGGTGCTGTTTTGGGGGTTTTGAGGCTTTTCAATTTAGTTTATAATGTTATAAATTGTTTTGCTTTTGGCAACGCTAACCCCAAATTTAGGCAATCAGGTTGCTTAAAGGTAGTTTTTTGACCCCTGAGTTTAATTTATAGTGAAACAAAAAGCTTTAATCTCACTTTATGACCCCCACCTCAATGGTGAGCATATATTTGGAGATATTTGAAGTATTTGTAAAATTCTATATATAAACTAGATATTTGGAGTATTTTTAATTTTATATATATACTAGATATTCAGAGTATTTGTAAAATTATATATATAAACTTAATTCTCACTATATAAATTATATTCTTTAACTTTATAATATTTATAAATGATATTGCCTATCAGATCTATTTAATGATTTTTCAATAATTATAAATGATGCTGTCTATAAGATTTATTTAATTATAATTATATAAATAGGAATCTCCATATATAATTTATACTATCTAATCCTCCAATATAATAATAAAACTGCTCATAAATTTATATAAGATTATACTATAAACTAGATTCTCCATAGATAAAATTATTACTTATTATATTAAAATTATATACTAAAGCAGATTCTCTTATAAAATAGATAAAATGTATTAAAAATATATTGTAAAATAGATTCACCATAGATAAAATATATTCTCCACTTCTTCAATAAAATATGATTGATGCCACCTATCATATTTACCCTTTTTAATACAATAGCATAACTTTAGTTACATATTGATCTAATCTGATTCTAAAAATTAAATTTGAACTAAATTGAATGAACCAATCATATAAAATTATAATTATGATAAATTAACATAATCTAATTGGTCTAATAAAATTAGAATTTTAAATTCTAATCTAAATATGGAGTTTTGTAATTGATCTAATTTGATTAGAATGGTAAATTTTATTCTAATTTAAAGTTTTAAAATATATTGAATGCAGCCAGTTGTATAAATTATATATGTTTGAGGATTTAACTTAACCTAACTGATCTAACCTGATAAAGATAGTAAAATTTAATCTAACTTTCTTATAAGAAAATATAAATGCAGCCATTTAAAAAAATTTTATTTAAAAGTATAATTTACATAATCAATTGATCTAATCTGATTAGAATAGTTTTAGTGTGTATTTAAAGCTAGAAACTAAACAAAATGCAGTTAATCAGATGAATTTTATAAAAATGATGATTTAAATTAATTAATCTAATCTGACCAAGATAGCTTTAGTTTTAATCTAAAACTAAAGTTTAAGGTTTTATCCTATATCATAAGAAGCCAATTGGATAAATTTTTTAGTAGAATGATGCTTTAAAGTTATTTAAATGATCTAATCTGATTGAAATAGTTTAGTTTAGATTGAATATTTAGAGTATTAAATTTTATTGCATATACCATTTAAAACCTATTAGTATAATAAGTAATTGTTATCAAATTAATCTAATCTAATTAAAAATAACTTTACTTTAGACTAATATGAAGAGTTTTAGCCTATATTTTTGTAGCCAATTGGATAAATTTTACTATTATATGATCTATTATTATCTAATCAGTCTAATCTGATAGAAATGGTTTTAGCTTTAACTTAATAATATGTACCCCACTCTAATGTAGATCCTTCTGGGATAATCAGAGTATCCTAAAAATTAGATAAAAATTTCCAATTCTAAATACTTAACATTTATATATATAGTTTATACCAGAGATTTTAAATCAATTTGTATCTTTATATTTGTAAAACTTACCCATATTTTTCAACCAATAAATTCATACCAAATTTAAGCTCCACTGATGAGTATGAAGTATAAAATACTATTATACTATAGATTGACTTTTTGATGCTTTTATCAATGTTATTAATATATAAAATAGCAATCATGTTTATAGGTAGGCCAGACTACTTTTAAATTAACTCATCATGATAATAAAGTATAAAGGTTACATAGTATTAACTATTAATTTTATAAATAACTTTCTTAATTAAATTGCAGAATTATGGTCTCATTACCAAGGTAAGCATAAATATTTTAGGTTTGATATGTAAATCAATTTCATTTTGTTTTAAGTCTTTTAAATAATTTTACATTTTTCATTATCTATAGATACTAATGTTTTACTTTACGAGATGTTTGCTCCCAGTATAAGATTCACAATCTGATGTAGTCATTGATATCTTTTTAAAGTAATTTTTTGATAGTTTGCTTATTTTATAAACTATAGCATTTAATTTTGATGCTTTACTAGATGCTTGAATTCAGTATGAACATTTAAAATCTGAAATGATTAGTATCTTTTCACTGTAAGCCTTTGGTGGTGATAAATTAGTTTTGGTGGGTATGTTTTTGATTTGTTCATCTGTAATCATCTGAAATAGTTATGAACATCTTTTTAAGGAGAGGTTTGTTTTCTGCTTGGTAAAATTTTTAGTAAAGTTATTGATTTTGATCTCAGCTTAAACTATCTGTTTTGACTATATTTGTTATTAGGTTCAAGGTAAGTTTTAATCCTTCTATTAGATCTGTTATAATTTAGTAATTTTCTGCCTCCCCAAGTCTGATCCCAGTAGTGAACTTTAGATAGGGGATGATTATGACTGTGTTGGCATTGCGCACCAATGCCCTGAACCAAGATAGCAAATAACAAAGGTGGTCCATGGAGTTCCTGGTCTATCATACACCGCGCATGGAGGTTTTCCAGGTTTTATCCTCCTTTCCCATTTTCTTAACTTCCCCTCATTAGTGTGGTATTGTCCCCAGGTCAGCCCACCTCAAATAAAATAAGTTAGTAATTTTATTTTTGATTTTATTATATTCTCTTTTTTATCATATATATTTACTAATATTATCAAGATATGGTTTATTATCTTTCTAGCTACTAAAATTTAACTTTAAAGTTATCAGTTACTAGCAAGAAGTGATAGCTTGGTAATATGTTTTATTATACTGAGTTTTTTTCAAATTTTTATTTTTTAAAAATCTAACCATATTTATACTTTATCTAATATTACAATATTTATATTGCTTTTGGTTTATTAAAACTTTAAAAAGTGTTTGCTCTTTTAATAGGTGACTTATAATGAAATATATCTAATTCATCTCTACTATAGTTCAATTAGATCAGCTTCCCTGACTAAATAGTTTTTATTTGTATTAAGGCACTTTAATATGTTGCTTACACTCAGTTTACTTGAGTTTGTAAGCTTAATTAAAGTATAAATTTTATTTATTTGGAGTTATGCTACTATTTTTCTGGCTACATGGGCAATAGCAAATCTGTTAATCATAGTGCCACAACTGATAGTTTTTATGGTACTATACCTTGATATGATAAGTGTTTTGAACTTTAGTGCATTGCTCAGAGTTTTAAAAATATTAATAAGTTACTCACAGGTCATGAGGGCAACAGCAAAGCTGTAAGTCCATGTAGAACAAATAATAGTTTTTAAAGTATTATATCATATGAGTGGCATAAATTATATTGTTTATGGTATCAAACTATACTATTTTAGTAATTTAAACCTAAGAGCAATTCTCAGAGTTATATTTTTCTAATAATAAGTTAGTTCACGGGCTGAGGGCAACAGCAAAGCTTTTAGTTCAAGTGGCATAGATGATAGTTTCTATGGTATTATACTATAATACTTTAGTATACTGAACTTTAGAGCTATTCTTTGAGTTATATTTAATAGTAATAGATTTAGCTTACAGGGTATGAGGGCAACAGTAAATCTGTTAGTCCAATTGGGGCAAATGATTGTTTTTCAAAGGTAAATGAGGCTCAGAGCATAGTGGTAGCATAGCCTTTAGGCTGTGCCAGTGCAAGATTATCTTCATTATGCGCAGCTAGAAAGTGAGATTCACATGTGTTTTCTTGGGGTCACCCTTTTAGGCTCAGGGTGCTGTTTTAGGGGGTTTTGTGGTTTTTGATTTTGTTTTTGATGTCAAAAACAGATTTGCTAATGTGGTGCTAAGTCTAAATTGTTCATTAAATTTGAGTTTCAAGTCAATTTTAAATTTTATTAAGATTTAATTATGTGGTTCAAATCAACCGGTGATTCAAAGCTTAAACTGATCCCAATCAGATTTTGAGATTTTATTAGTAGGGAAAATTATCTTCTATATACATAGATTTTGCACCCCCCAACCTGGCAAAATAAACAACTAATCAGAGGTATTTAAAGATTCTAAAAAGCAAGATAAAATTAATTCTCTGATTCTCCAATAATAATTAATTATATAGATATATAAAGATTTGACATCAGATAATTTGAATCTAATCTTTAGTATATAACTTAAAACTTAAATACAAATTTTACCCAATCAAATTGCAACTATTTAAGCTCCACTGATGAGCTTGATGTATGCTATTGTTAGGAATTGGTTTTTTAAAGCTATTAACAATAATAATGCATAAATAGCCATTGCATTTTTAGGTAAGTTATTTCTAACAATAGATATCAATTTAAGTATTAGAATAGTGTAACAAATAAAGATTAAATATTATTTATTAAGTATATAATATAACACCTCCACTTTAAGTGCAGAATTATAAAATCAATGCAAAGGTAAGCACTTTATAGGTTTTACTATTTAGGAAATTTACTCATTTGATATTTGTTTACAGTAATTATCCTCACCTAAATTACAGAATTATAATAATTTTAAATTAAAGGTAAGCACTTTTTAATTAATGGTTATCAAAGATTGAAGAAAAAATTCACTAGATTGTAGTTTGATTGTCCCCACTTAAATTTCAGATTTGTAATTCAATTTAAAAGTAAGCACTTTTTAGTTATTAGTTATTTAAGATTTAGGGAAAACATTAACTAGATTGTTGTTTTATCCTCACCTTAAATTTTTAGAATTGTAATTTTAACACAATGGTAAGTACTTTTTAGTTTTTGGTTATTTAGGATTTAGAAAAAACTTTTGCTAGACAGATATTTTTATTATGCTCATTTAAATTGCAGAATTTTTTAACACAAAGTAAGCATTTTAATAGTTTGGTCATTTGTGAAAAATATCTACTAAATATATGTTTTTATTAGTTTGGCAGTAAAAAGTAATTTTAGTTTTTTAGTTTTGATCCCAGCATGACATTCTTAAATCTGAAGAATGCTATTGAGCTCATTTTAAGGTAAGGTTTTTATTGGTTTTACTTATTTTTTACTATCTATAGCTATTAGTTTATGAAATCTATTTATAAGTTTGTTACAATATGGCCATCAGAGATCTAATTTGTTTATTGTTATATTCAAGGTAAGTTTTTCGATAATTATACTTATTTTCACCAGATGTTTGTTTCAAATATGATCATCTTCAATCATCTGAAATGATTGCAAACATTTTTTAAGGTGAGTTTTGCTTCTTATTTGGTAATATTTTTAGTAATATTATTAATTTTGACATCATCATAAACTATTGTAATCTTCTATGTTTACTAACTTTATCAGGCTAAGTTTTTAATATTTTTATTTGATCTAATATAAGGTAGTAATTTTGTTAATTTTAATTTCATCATAAATTGTTACCATCCTAAATATTTGCTAATATTATTTTCAAGGTAAGTTCTGATTTTTCTAAATGATCTACTATAATTATTAATATGTATTGCTTATTTTGAGCTGTGATAGATTGGTGGCAAATTAAAATTAATATAGTTTTCTCCAGGTTTTAATAGTCTAACAATTTAATAAGAATAATAAATATAAATTTTTGAGAATATTACCTTTATTCTATTATAACTATGTTAAAGTGTTTGCTCTTTTAATGTTTGGCTTATACTGATATCTATTTCTTTAACTTCTAATATGCATCACCTAATTAAAATAACCTTAAATAATTATATTTTGATCTGAACTAAAGCACTTGGTTTAATGTTTATACTCAGTCCTTTAAGTTTGTGAGCTTAATTATATTATGGGGTTTTTATTTAAAAGTTATGCTACTATTTCCCCAGCCACTAGGGCAACAGCAAAGCCTCTAATCCAAGTGGCACAAATGATAGTTTTATGATATTATACCATATTATCATTAGCATTTTGAACCTTAGTGCATTGCTCAGAGCTATAATAGTAATACATAAGCTCACAGGGCACAAGGGCAACAGTGAAGCTGTTAGTCCAAGTGGCACATATGATATTTTTGTGGTACTATACCATACTATCATAAGCATTTTGAGCCTTAAGCAGTGAACAGAGTTATATTTTAATAATAATAAGTTAGCTTATAGGCTACAAGGGCAACAGCAAAGCTGTTAGTCCAAGTGGGGCAAATGATTGATTTTTTAAAGATAAATGGGGCTCAGAGCGTAGTGGTGGCATAGCCCTTTGGCTGTGCCAGTGTAAGCTCATCTTTAAAACCCGCAGCTAGAAAGTGAGATTTGTGCACATTTTCTTTGGGTCACCCTTTTAAGCTTGGGGTGTTGTTTTGAGTGGTTTTGGGGCTTTTTGAGTTAAATTATGATATAATATTTTGATTTTCTAATAGCAGCACTAAGTCTAAATTGTTCAATAATTTGAGTTTTGAGTCAATTTAAATTAAATTTATTATAGCATGATTTACTGGTTCAAATCAACAGTGATTTGAAGCCTAAACTGATATCAATCAGTCTTTTAGATTTTGTTAGTAGGGCAAATTAGCTTTCATATATATAGCTTTTTCACCCCCACCCTGAGGTAACAGCTAATTGATGATGTTCAGAGTATTTTTAGAATATAATACAAATTTTTTTTCCAATTTTCCAATATTTATAATCTTAAAATTTAAATAGAGATTTTGATGTCAATTAAGTCAAATCTAATCTTTATTATTTATAGTTAAATAAAACTTTCTTTTATCACTTGAAGTCACTTTTGAGCAATTTTAAATTTAAAGTTTTATTTATCCACAGCCATCTGCCCAAACCTATTCTTTGATGTCCTTGGCTCCGCTGCCTGCCACCCTAGTGTGGGGCAGCAGTGCACCCCCACCTAGCATTTTCTGCCCCACAGGCAAGTGCGTTCGGACAGGCTCAAACACCCACCCACTGCTTTCAACCATTTTTTCTCCCCACGGGACTTAGCACTCCACCTGGCGCGCATCCACCCTTCTTGCCCCCATCCTCTTGCCCTCCCTCACTCTGCCATTTGCTATTGCCTCAGAGTGGACTATGGGCATTTGTTTCCATATGCTGATAAGCAATTATTGAGCTAGCCATTGCAGCCTTTGTGCCAGCTGGCTTTATAGACTTCCATCCTTTTAAGGGCTACTTTGACGTTGGGTTCCAATCTGAGGAGAATGTTGAAGTGGCAGCACAAACTCCTCTAATTTATAAAAAAACCCCATTCCCACAACCTGTACTTGCCTCCCTTCAGACACCACGCTGCTGGTATCCTTTGCAAATCTCCCATCCCACCTTCCACCCCAGGTTTTGTATGACCAGTTGGTCGTGAGGCTCATGGCTTATGGCACTCAGCCCAACCTCATCTTTGCTATTCCATCTGGTGTGGAGCGCCTTGCTGCTCCTCATGCAACAGCCACCATCATCCCACACCACTCTACCATAGCCCAACAAATCCCACCCTGCGCTAGTGTAGTTGCAGCACCTGATCATTTCTTTTGGGCTCAGGTCAATAATGGTAGGCAGATTTGTTCCCTCTGCTTTGGCCTCAATTATGCAAAAAAAGCATGCCCTCAGGCCATTTCCACAGCTGTGGCTTCTGAGCCCCCCTCTGGAGGTTCAGTATGGGGCGCTTTGCTGCCCCCTCCCACCCTCTAATCTCATTCAGTGGGCCCACATGGAATATCATTCCCCCCAAAACTTCAGCCTCACTCTCCCACCTAAATCTACTCCAGCCAATCAGAACAATGCTTGTACCACCATTGGCACCCAAGCAGCTGCCCATTCACCCAATCCCACCCACCTAAATTTGAACGCCACTATTCCAGTGAACCAAAATCCATGGGATCTATTGGCTGAGACTGACAAATCAGGTAATGTCCTCATTAGTAAGCATACAGGTTAACCTCTCTGCCAAGGTAATTATGGTCAGGCAGAATTTTTCCTTCCTGACTTTGATGAAACCCCTACCCCTCACCATTTTGCTCCTCTGCCCAATACAGCCCCCTTACAAAGTGATCACCAGCTCGCCTTAGCTGTGGTAGCCTCTCCTCATTGCCCAAAACTATGCACTCTGGTGTCCCAGTCAGCGGCTCAGCTCCAGCATGGCCTGCCCACCCTTTTCTTCCCCCCTGACTTCCCTGAATCTCCCTGCAGTGACATCTCAAAACTATTTGATGATGCTGAAGTTGCTGTTATAAATGTTGCAACAATTGCTTCATTCAACCCCTCAGCCAAAATCACCCACCACAGTATCTCCCTTTTCACACAATTTCCTGAAGCCCACAAAGAAGCTAAAGTTCTCCTCGCAGCTTTTGTTGAAACACTTTTCCATCATTATCTTGATGCAGAAGAGGAAAACTCCTACTACGCTGACCTCAGATCCCACTATGTGGATGCCCCAACGCCCTGGCTCTCTGCTCTGATCTGGTACTGTAACCAACATCACTTGATTGAGGTGAATCTTTCTAAAAACCAACCCCCTGACCCCTCCTCACCCTCTGACATGGTGGGTTAGCAGTTTCTGCTTCCCACCTGGTTAGTAGTTTTGTTTTGTCATTTTGAGTGTTGTGTTTGGTACTGTCTGTCCCCTGGTCAGTGTACCTCAAACAAATCAAATTATTTATAGTTAAATAAAACAAATAATGAATTATAACCAATCAAATTGTATCTAATTCAAGCTCCACTGATGAGCTTGACATAAGCTATAGTTTTGGAATTCATTCTTTAAAGCTTTTAATAGTGGCAATACGTAAATAATATCACATTTTTAAATTAAGTTATTCCAAATTTAGATTTATACTAAGTATTTTACTATAACTAAAATTTTAAAGCATTAATTATTTAGTGATAATAACCCCACTTAAATTGAAGTGTAACTTTTTTAAAATGGTAAGCACTTTTTAGTTTTTAATTAATTTAGGATTTAAAAACATTCACTAGATTGTTGTTTTGATTATACCCATTTAAATTTCAGAATTGTTTTCTGATACAAAAGTAAACACTTTTTAAGTTTTCTTATTTAAGATTTAGGAAAAATATTCATCAGATTGTTATTTGAATTATCCCTGCTTAAATTGCAACAAGTGTATTTTCTATACAAAGGTAAGCACTTTTTTAGTTTTTGGTTAAAAAAGGTTTAGGAAAAATATTCACTAAATTATTGTTTTTATTATCCACATTTAAATTGCTGGTTTATGATTTTATTATAAAGTCAAGCATACTAAGAGGTTTTAGTTATCTTGGATTTAGGGAAAAATTTCACTAGAAAGATACTTTATTATGCTCACTTAAGATGCAGAATTATAATTTTAATGCAAAGGTAAGTTTTTTAAGTAGTAAAGGTTATTTAGGAAAGATCCTCACTAGATATATATTTTTATTAGTTTGGCAGTAAAAAGTAATTTTAGTTTTTGATCCCAGCTTGACAGTTAAATTTGAAGTGTGTTATTAAGCTCATTTTAAGGTAAGCTTTCCATTGGTTTTACTTATTTTTTAATAACTATAGCTATTAATTTATTATATTTATTAGTAGTGTGTTTCCATTATGCTCATCTGTGATCTAATTTGCTTATTGTTATCTTTTCAAGGTAAGTTTTGATAATTATACTTAGTTTTCACTAGATGTTTAATTCTAATATGATCATTTGTAATAATCTGAAATGATTGCAAACATCTTTTTAAGGTGAGTTTTGCTTCTTATTTGGTTATATTTTTAGTAATTTTATTGATTTCATTTTAGCATAAACAATTGTAATCTTTTATGTTTACTATCATTATTTGGGTAAGTTTTAAAATTTCTTATTTAATCTAATATAAAGTAATAGTTTTGTTGATTTTGATTTCACCATAAGCTGTTACTATCCTAAATATTTAAAGATATTCTTATCAAGGTAAGTTTTGATTTTTTATAATTGATCTACTATAAAATATTAATATATATATTGCTTATTTTGAGCTGTGATAAATTGGTGGCAAATTAAAATTATGCTTAGTTTTCTCTAGGCTTTAATATTCTAACAGTTTAATTAATATAAATAATTATAAATCTCAGAAAATATTACCATTATTCTATTATGACTATATTAAAGTGTTTGCTCTTTTAATGGTTAGCATATCCTGATACCAATTTATTTAATTTCTACTATACTCACCTAAATTGAATAACCTTTAATAGTTATATTTTATCTAAACTAAAGCACTTGGTCTTAGTGCTTATACTCAGTCTGTTTACATTTGTGAGCTTAATTATATCATAGAGCTTTTATTTGGAGTTATACTACTATTTCCTCAGCCACAAGGGCAACATCATAGCTGCTAGTCTGAATGGCACAAATAATAGTTTTATGGCATTATAACATCCTATCATAAGCATTTTGAACCTTAGAGCATTGCTCAGAGGTATAGTATAATAGTAATAAATTAGCTCACAGGGCATGAGGGCAACAGAGAAGCTGTTAGTCCAAGTGAGACAAAAGATAGTTTATTCAAAGGTAAACTGGGACTCAGAGCATAGCAGAGGCACAGCCTAAGGGCTGTGCCAGTGCAAGCTCATCTTCAATCTACAGGGCTAGGAAGTGAGATTTTTGCACCAGTTTGTTAGGTCACCTTTTTAAGCTTAGGGTGTTGTTTTGGTCTTTTTTCAGCTAATTGAAGCAAAACATGACATCATATTTTAAACTGCTATCAGCAATGCTAAGGCTAAATTATTTGTTTGAGTTGTAAAGTAAATCTATTCAGATATAATTCAGAGGTGAAACTATGAGATTCAAAGCTTACATATTGCCAATTAGATTTTGAGATTTTGTTAGTAGAGCAAATTGAATTCTTAAATCTAACTTTACTATCTTCCACTCTGGGAAATAACAGCCAATCAGAGATTTTTAGAGTATCACAAAATTGAGGTAATATTGATCTCCAATTCTCCATGGTTTATTTATTTTATAGATGATTCAACATTAAATTTATTGAATCTAATTTTATTATATAAAGATATATAAAGCTTAGTCATGAATTATAACCAATCAAAATATATATAATTTAAGCTCCACTGATGAGCTTGCCATTAGTTATTGTTGTGAATTGATTACACAAAGCTTTTAACTATATTAACATGTAAAAAGCTATCATATTTTTAGGTAATTATAACTAACTTTTAATATATAGATAGATTCAGTACTATAATATATAAATAGTTCAAAGCATTAAATATTTTAGGGATGATAGCCCCACTAAATTGCAGAATTATAATCTCAACTCAAAGGTAAGCACTTTTTAGTTTTTAGTTATTTATCATTTTGAAAAAAGCTTCTTTAGATAGTTGTTTTCATTATACTCACTTAAATTTCAGAATTATAATTTTAATGTGAAGGTAAGCACTTTTTAGTCTTTGTTTATTTAAGATTTAGTAAAAGTTTCACTATATAAATGTTTTCATTACTCTCACTTAATTTACAGAACTTTAATTTTAAAACAAAGTTAATTACTTTTTAGTTTTTAGGCAATTAAGGTTTAGGGAAACATTCACCAAAAATGTTGTTTTGATTACTTCCACAAAAATTTTAGAAGTGTAATTTCAACGTAAAGGTAAGCATAATGTGTTTTTAGTTACTTAGAATTTAGGAAACCATTAAATAGATCATCATTTCCATTAACTACACTTAAATTGCAGGTTTATAATTTCATTGCACAGATAAGCATGGTAAAATTTTTTAGTTATCTAAAATTTAGCAAAAGATTCTCTAGATTGATGTTTTTATTATTCTGCACTTAATTTGCATAATTATAATTTCAATGTAAAGATAAGCAATTTTTAGTTTTTAGTATTTAGGGTTTAGGAAAACATTTACTGGATTGTTGTTTTGATTATCCCCACTTAAATTGCAGAATTGTAATTCTTAATTAAGTAAGCACTTTTTAGTCTTTTGTTACTAGAAAAAATGCTCACTAATAGTACTAAAAAATACTCACTAAATAATTATTTTTATTAGTTTAGCAGTAAAAAGTAAATTTAGTTAATGGTTTTTTTAGATTTTTGATCCCAGTGACTTTCCTAAATTTAGGGAGTAGTATTGAGTTTATTTTAAGGTAAGCTGTTTATTAATTTTACTTATCTTTTACTATCTAGATCTATTAAATATTAAATTTCTTATAAGTTTGTTTTCAGTATGATCATCTATGATCTAAGTTGTTATTGTTATCTTTTTGAGGTAAGTTTTCAATAAGTATACTTATTTTTCACTATATGCTTGTTTTCAGCATGATTATCTGCAATCATCTAATATGATTGCAAACATCTTTTTAAGATGAGCTTTACTTCTTATATGGTAATATTTTTATTAATGTTATTGGTTTTAATTTTGATTTTAATTTCAGCATAAACTATTAAATTTCTATGTTTACTAACATCATCAGGGTAAATTTTATAATATCTTTATTTGATCTAATATAAAGTAGTAGTTTTGTTGATTTTGATTTTACCATATGTTGTTTCCATCCTAGTATTTGCTAATATCATTTTCAAGAAAAGTTTTGATCTTTTCTGCTTGAATTACTACAATATATTAATATATGTTATGCTTATTTTGAGCTGTGATAGATTGGTGGCAAATTTAATTATTTTTAGTTTTCTCCAGGTTTTAATAGTCCAACAATCTAATCAGTATAATAATTATAAATTTTGGGGAAGGTTGCCTTTATTCTATTATGACTATATTAAAGTGTTTGCTCTTTATGTTTGTCTTATCCTGATATCTATTTCTTTAATTTCTACTATAAATCATCTAATTGAAATAACCTTGAATAATTATATTTTAATCTGCACTAAAGCACTTGGTCTTATTGGTATATTCAGTTTAATTAAGTTTGTGACTTAATTTGTATTATAGAGTTTTTATTTGAAGTTATGCTACTATTTCCATAGCCACAAGGGCAACAGCAAAGCTGTTAGTCCAAGTGGCAAAAATGATATTTTTATGTTATTCTATTAACTTATCATAAGCATTTTGTCTCTTAGAGCATTGGTCAGAGTTATGTTTTATTAGTAATAAGTTAGCACATAGGCCATGAGGGCAACAGCAAAGCTGTTAGCCTGAGTGACACAATTGATAGTTTTTTAAGGTAAATGAGGCTCAGAGCATAGCTATGGCACAGATACCACAAAGAGGTCATCAGCATAGCTGGTGGCAAATGGAAGATGTGCCAATGAGAGCTCATCTTCAACACCTGCAGCTAGGTAATTCGTTTTGTGCCCATTTTCTTGAGGGCACCCTTTTAAGAGTGGGGTGCTGTTTAAGGGGGGTTGGGGCTTTTCATTATGGTTTATGATGTCATAAATTATTTTTGCTTTTGGCAATGCTAACCCCAGTTTTAGGATCAGGTCACTTAAAGGTAATTTTACAACCCCTGAGTTTATTTTGCAGCAAATAAGAATGCTTTAATCTCACTTTACTACCCCTGCCCTGAGGTAGCAGCTGCACAGAAGTATCCAGAATCTTATAAACCCAAATAAAAAGTTAATTCTCCTATTCTCAGAAACTTAAAAATTTATATTTAAATAGATTATTTGATGCCAAATAAGTCAAATATAATCTTTATATATAATTAAATATTACTTATAATGAATTGTAACCAATCAAATTGAATCTAATTTAAGCTCCACAATGAGCTTGACATAAGTTATAGTTTTAAATAGATTCTTTATAGCTTTAGCATGCAATGCAATAATATTATCTTGTATTTGGATAAGTTATTTCACCTTTAGATTTTAACTTATATATTTTACTTAATAAAAATTTCAAAGCATTAATTATTTTAGTGATAATACCCCTGCTTAAATTGAAAAGTATAAAATTTAATAAAATGGTAAGCACTTCTTAGTTTTTGGTTTATTTAGGATTTAGGAAAAGCATTGTCAAGATTCTGATATGACTGGATGATAATCATGGGACAGCTAGGGCACAATTTGCCAAAAATGAATCAGATATGAGTATTTGAGTGCCTCAAGATGAGGCAATATTGAGATTAACAGGTTTTATTGGATATAACGGTTTTATTATTGGATTGCCTCTAAATAAGGTGATGTCAACATTTGATAAATAAAAACTAAATCACCTACAATTAGGGTGATAGAAAATTAGAGAATAACCAGCTGAAATGAGGAGAATTGGTGGAAAAAAATATTCCAAGCTATGGGAGTGGTATCATCCAAGCTTCTGTAATATAAGTGATATGGGCAATTAAGAGGTTGTTGTTGTGAAGTGAGTTAAGAGTAAGCAGAATAGAGAAGAATCCACAGTATTAAGTATATTTATTAAAAGAGGCTGTGGGAGCAAGTGCTCCATATTTATTTATAAGTTTATACTGTTGTTCCACAGACAACAATCATCATATCGTTGGTCCTGATTGCTCAGTGGGTAAAACACCTGTGCAAAATCCGCCAGCGTATCTATTGATACCACCAATTTTATAACAGAGGTGCTCACTACAGGGGGCTCATTGATCAGTTATAAAAATAATAAAACCCAGTTTCCTGCTACGTTGCAGTCCAGTTGCTTTGATAAGGAATCTGCATTAGACGCTGGGGCCATTGCATATGAGAAATTGAAACTTGCATTAGACACTGTGCTCAAAATACAAGATGAGCTGCTCCAGAAAGTTTGCAGTGAAAATCTGCCACCATTTGATTATGATGGAAATATTTATGGGTTTTTTGATGATTTGAGTTTGCAACTGAAGGAACCTTGGACCAGAAAAGGGTGAAACTGTTGATCTCAACCTTGGATTCCAGAAGTGCTGATCAAGTCATTTGTTATCTTCCAGATAGTTTCATTACTTACCAAGAAGTTAAAAAGATGGTGCTGTGGTTGTTCAGTGGAACCACAAAGATGTTGCAGTGGAAAGCTGAGTTCTTGACCATTGGGTTTCAGCAAAATGAGACCCTCACTGCATTTGCTGAGTGTTTTACAGTGGAAGCCCATTTGTTGGTCAGGGCAGGGATTTTATTTGAAGCTTATGTGTGCATTGCTATGTCCTCTGCGGGAAGCCATACCCTGAGCTTTTCAACGACATGGCCCTGTTGTTGGAGCCCAATGTACCTCTTCTTAAACTTGTTCAGTTTGTATGTCACTTAGCTGTCACTTTCACGCCATTCAACATTGAACAGATTCACACTGTTGCCATTGTTGACCCTAATTATGTGGGGGAGAATCAATCAGTTAGTGCAGGTTTCACCAGGATACTCACCGCAGTCCAACATCCATCCCATATCTGCCAATTGACAACTGACCAAATACTGCTTTAGCCCAAAATATGCTGATTGACAGCAGGCGTTCTTTTGATGTGGGTCTGGTTATGCCAATCATCTTCAGAATACCCTTCCAAGTGAGCCAACCTATATTAAGCACAGATGTAGGACCTATGAAGTAAGTTGTTTTAATTGCAGTTAAACTGGGCACATGGGATGATGGTGCTCTAATTGATGGATCCCTTACATACAACAGGATCAAAGTAATCAGGGAAAAGTCAGAGTGGAGTAGAGATGGGACTCTCTACTTCCGCTATCTCAAATTCATATGTCCCACCTGAAGCTACTGTATTAATTGCAGCAGAAGCCTCCCAGTATGATGATACCTCCCTCTACCAACAGCCAGTTGGGGAGTAAATGTGCTGTCTCAAATAAAAGTCAAAAAATGGTGGACACAAGGTTTCTGGAGCAGCTAAAGACTTTTGCTTGTCAAATGTTTGACCAAGACCCTCAGACCAGCTAGAACTGTTTGCAGATGCATTGTCTCTAAGAGGAGTAGAGGTCGCCCTTCCATCGAACGCTATTATATCAGAGTACCCTAAAGTCAGTGTGAGTATTATAAATTTCCTGGGAAAATGGGAACTGCTGAATGTACACGTAGTAAATAGCTGAATTTATTTTACTCAGAGTGCACCTACTGTGACATTGTGGTAGCCAAAACCCAAGTACAAGCTATAATTGCTATAAGCACTCCTGTTAACATTGTCTCCACTAAGTTGGTGGCAAAGTTATCTTTAAAACCTGACATAGACCACCAGATGTTGTATGGGACTACTAGGGCAGAAACCATGGTCTCTGAAGAAGAGTATAGCGCACTTCCCTTGTGGTTCAGATCCATTGTTGTGGTGGCTCCAGTGATAGTATTACCAAATAGCAACTACAATCTGTTGATTGGGACTGCTTTTATGCGACACTATGGGGCTGTCATTGACATGATGGAAGAGACTCTTACTATTTTGGGACAGCAGATCCCAATTTATTTTACCTCTAGCGGAGTGCCAAAGGATTCAGTGCATATGGGACAAATCAACCTTGCCTACAGCGATGAGGTGATTCCAGTGCACTATCATCAATTAAAAGGGAAAACTCAGGCTTTTCCCCATCAGTTATATGAATATTAGGGGCTATCGCTTAGGGCAGCTGGAGCTATATCCATTTCCTCTGGACACCAAGTAATAATAGACACTGAGTTAGAGGTGGAAGTGCCAGCTGGGCTCTGGGGAGATCATTGGGTCTTATCAGCAATCGCAGCTTGAGCCCCACGTAGCTTCAGGCATCATACTTCTGGGCTATAAGGAGATCAAGATATTGATAGCAAATCTTCAAACAACCAATATGAATCCGCTGGCATCAGATTATAGCATATTTACATCTGGCCCCAGTTGAAATCAACCAGGTTCATGAGTTTATTTCTCTGGATGAATTTGGTCTGCCCATCGAACCACATCTTGGCACAATGGTGTTTGTACCACAGGAAAAATTATCTGGGTTATCTGAAGATCAGAAGAATTGGGTGGAAGCTTTATTTCAAAGCATAATGAGGTTTTTGCAGCTGATGATCTTGATTTGGGGTGCGCTAGGGGGTGGTTCATAGACTGGACACTGAGGATCATCCCCCTATCAGGTCTCAGCCAATCTGCCAATCAAGGGCTGCTGAAGAAGTTGTCACTGAGGATATTGAAAAGCTGCTAAATCAGGGAATGCTCAAACTATCTAAGAGTCCATGGGCACCACCTGTTCTAATTGTTAAAAAGAAGGACAGTACAAACTGTGTAGTAATTGACTACTGAAAGCTCAATAGTATCACCAAAAAAGACTCATATCCTCTGCCACGGATTGATGATGCACTGGATCAGCTAGGTGGAGCCCACTACTTCTCAGCAATGGACTTGATATTCAGTTATTGGCAAATTGAGTTGCCAGTGGCAGAATAAGAAAATGCGCCATAATTACATCCAAAGGGCTTTTCCAGCCAACTTGGATGCCGCAAGGGCTATGTAATGCCCCAGCTATGTTCCAACCAGAAATGGACACCATTTTGGATGATCTGAAGCTGTCATGTGTACTTGTGTACCTTGATGATATTATTTTCTTCTCTCACAGATTTACTGAACACCTTACCTATTTGGAAGAGGTATTTCACCAACTGGCTGAGGCCAATATTAAGATTAAGCCTTGGAAATGCCATTTCTTCAAGGATCAGCTGGAGTACCTCAGTTTTGTGGTGAATGCAACTGGGCTGAGACCCCAACCTGCCAAGGTGGAGGTTATCCAGAAGATTATTAAGCCAGTTAGTAAACAAAACATCCAGGTGTTTTTTGGGGATTATAGGCTATTACTGACGCTTTATACCCAATTTTAGTTGCATTGGAGATCCACTGTTTGAGCTATTAAAGAAGGATTCCATGTTCAAATGGATGGAATGGCGCCAATGTGCCTTTGATACACTTTGAACGGTGCTAATTAGTGTGCCCATGTTACGCTACCCTAATTTTTAAAAGAAATTAATAGTGCAGATGGATGCATCACTTTCCGCTGTTGGGGCAGTCCTGTCTCAGAAGGATGATGAGAGGGAGGAGCACCCTGTGGCATACTGAAGTCATAGCTTGAATTGCCATGAACAAAACTACACCATAACTGAGTGAGAGTGCTTAGCGGTGATTTATGCATATAAGAAGTTTTAAGTATACTTGCATGGAGTAAAGTTTATAGTTGTAATGGATCATGAATCATTACACTGGTTGCAAAACTTGAAAGAGCCTAAGGGGCGGCTAGCCTGATGGGCTCTTAAGCTGCAAGCTTATGACTCTAAAATTCTTCATCACCCAGGAGCAAAGCACCAAAATGCCAATTTCTTATCAAGATTATCAATAATTGCAGTTACAGCAGATATAAGTGACATAATATTTGACAAAATGCTCAGCGGAAAGTATGCCAATGAACCACCCCAAGTGATTAAAGCATTGGATGAAATGCAAACAAATACCTTCCAACAGAATGGAGAATTGTATAAGCAGATCAGCAATTATATGGTGAATTTTCTGTGACCCTCAGCATGGCCAGAAATTGTTATGAGCGCCCACAAGGCAGTTGGACATGGTGGGGTGCGCAAGACAATGGAGTTGTTGCACCCTCAGTACAATTGGGAAAGTATAAACTTTAATGTGCTTAAAACCATTTCCTGTTGCCATCAGTGCCAAGTGGAGAACCCATTCCGCCATAAGACTTCATACCAGTTAGTGAAACCTCACTTTGCTTAACGTACAGTCTCTATCAATGTTGTTGGTCCCTTGCCAACAGGAGCTAACTGGTGTATGTAAATTCTGGTGGCTATTGACCACTTGACCTAGTGGGTCAAGGCAAGGGAAATATGGGTTTTGGGAGCGGTTACAGTGGCCAAGTTTGTAATGGAATGCATTATTCAGCGCCGTGGCTGCACTCAGTTCATTCTCACTGATAATGGAACCAACTTTACTTTGCACATTCTCCCCAAACTGAACAATCTTATAGTTATCTGCAGAGTTCTGATGACCCCATACCACCCTGAGTCTAATGGAATGGTCAAATGGGTGAATGGAACTTTGGTGAACATACTATGAAAATTATTAATGGATCGCCCTTCTGATTAAGGTTCTCTTCTTTCCACTGCCATGTTTGCCTATAACATTAGTTATTATTCATTTATGGGGAAAAATCCCTTCCAACTACTATATGGCTGACACCTAGCCCTTCCAGCATTACTTTATTTATGTGTAGAAAACACTGGCAGAATGGAACCACACCACTACTTGACAAACCTCACAAACATTCTGATCAGACTGCAAATTGAAGCATATTCCTTCAGCTTAGCCAAGAAGATTATAATCAGGCCACCAATCAAGTATGTCATAGCAGGCTGGTGACATTCAAGGATGGTGATATGGTTCTCTTCCACGACAACATGGATTCAGATGAAGACACAAGCTGGCCAGTATTTGGACTGGTCCATTTGAAGTTATAGAGAAAAATGGGGTTGATGCTTATACCATCAAGGATCCCGCAAGTGGTTAGATCATTAACCAAGCATATGCAAAATTCCTCTAATCATACAAGCAATAGGAGCCTTATCATCCAGTCAAGGAGGGGTAATGTCATGATTCTGATATGACTGGATGATAATCATGGGACAGCTAGGATGCAATCTGCCAAAAATGACATCAGATATGAGTATTTGAGTGCCTCAGATGAGGTGATATTGAGATTAATGGGTTTTATTGGATATAATGGTTTTATTATTGGATTGTCTCTAAATAAGGTGATGTTGACATTTGATGAATACAAATTAAATCACCTACAATTAGGGTGATAGCAAATTAGAGAATAATTAGCTGAAATGAGGAGAATCGGTGGAACTGAATAGTCCAAGCTATAATAGTGATAACATCCAAGCTGCTGTAATATAAGTGATATGGGCAATTAAGAGGTTGTTGTTGTGAAGTGAGTTAAGAGTAAGCAGAATAGAGAAGAATCCACAGTATTAAGTATATTTATTAAAAGAGGCTGTGGGAGCAAGTGCTCCATATTTATTTATAAGTTTATACTGTTGTTCCACAGACAATAATCATTATATCGTTGGTCCTGATTGCTCAGTGGGTCAAACACCTGTGCAAAATCCGCTGGCATATCTATTGATACCGCTGATTTTATAACAAACATTCACCAGATTGTTGTTTTGATTATCCCCACTTAAATTTCAGAATTGTAATTCTGATGCAAAGGTAAGCACTTTTTAGTTTTTAGTTATTTAAGATTTAGGATAAATATTCATCAGATTGTTATTTGAATCATCCCTGCTTAAATTGCAGAAAAGTAATATCTATGCAAAGGTAAGCACTTTTTTAGTTTTTGGTTATAAAGGGTTTTAAAATTTTACTAGATTATTATTTTTATTATCCACATTTAAATTGCAGGTTCATGATTTTATTATATAGTTAAGCATATTAAGAGGTTTTAGTTATCTTGGATTTAAGGAAAATTTTCACTAGATAGATGTTTTTATTATGCTCACTTAAAATGCATAATTATAAACACTAAGGTTAGTTTTTTAATAGTTTTAAATTACTTAGGAAAGATTTTCACTAAATATATAATTTTATTAGCTTGGCAGTAAAAAGTAATTTTGGTTTTTTGATCCCAGCTTGACAGTTAAATTTGAAGTGTGTTACTAAGCTCATTTTAAGGTAAGCTTTCTATTGGTTTTACTTATTTTTTACTATCTATAGGTATTAATTTATTAAATTCATTAAGTTTGTTTCCAGTATGCTCATCTATGATCTGATTTGTTCATTGTTATCTTTTCAAGGTAAGTTTTTTTAATGAGTATACTTATTTTTCACTAGATGGTTGTTTCCAGTATGATCATCTGCAATCATCTAATGTGATTGCAAACATCTTTTCAAGATGAGCTTTGCTTCTTATTTGATAATATATTAATGTTATTGTTTTTGATTTCAGCATAAAATAAGTAATTTTCTATGTTTACTATCATTATCAGGGTAAGTTTTATAATATTTTTATTTGATCTAATATAAAGTAGTAGTTTTGCTGATTTTGATTTCACCATATGTTGTTTCCATCCTAGTATTTGCTAATATCATTTTCAAGGTAAGTTTTAATCTTTTCTGCTTGAATTACTACAATATATTAATATATGTATTGCTTATTTTGAGCTGTGATAGATTGGTGGCAAAATTAAATTATTTTTAGTTTTCTTCAGGTTTTAATAGTCTAATAATTTAATCAGTATAATAATTATAAATTTTGGGGAAGGTTGCCTTTATTCTATTATGACTATATTAAAGTATTTGCTCTTTATGTTTGGCTTATCCTGATATCTATTTCTTTAATTTCTACTATACATCATCTAATTGAAATAACCTTAAATAATTATATTTTAATCTGCACTAAAGCACTTAGTTTTATTGATATACTCAGTTTGTTTAAGTTTGTGAGCTTAGTTTTTTTAGAGTTTTTATTTGGAGTTATACTACTTCCTCAACCATAAGGTCTACAGAAAAGCTGTTAGTCCAAGTGGCACAGATGATAGTTTTATAGTATTATACCATACTATCATAATCATCTTGAACCTTAGAGCATTGCTCTGAGTAAATTTTTAATAGTAATAAATTAGCTCACAGAGCATGAGGGCAACAGTGAAGCTGTTAGTCTGAGTGGACAAATGATAGTTTTTTCAACATAAATGGGGCTCAGAGTGTAGTGGTAGCACAGATACCAGAAAGAGGTCACCAGCATAGCTTGTGGCTGAATGGAGGCTGTGCCAGTGCAAGCTCATCATCAACTTACTGGGCTAGGAAGTGAGATTTGCGCGCCACTTTGTTGGGTCACCCCTTTAAGATTGGGGTGTTGTTTTGGTCTTTTTTCAGCTATTTGATGTAAAACATGACATCATATTTTAATTTTCTATCAGCAACTCTAAGTCTAAATTATTTTTTGGAGTTGTAAAGTAATTCTATTCAGGTATAGTTCAGTGGTGAAACTATGAGATTTGAAGCTTACCTGTTGCCAATTGATTTTGAGATTTTATTAATAGATCAAATTGAATTCTTTAACTTAACTTTACTATCTTCCACTCTGGGAAAGAACAGCCAATTGGAGATTTTGGAGTATCACAAAATTGAGGTAAAATTGATTCTCAATTCTCAAATGGTTTATTTATTTTATAGATGATTCAACATAAAATTTCTTGAATTTAATTTTATTATATAAAGGTATTCAAAACTTAATCATGAAATAAACCAATCAAAACATATAATTTAAGCTCCACTAATGAGCTTGCCATTAGTTATTATTATGAATTAATTTATAAAACTTTTAACAATATTAACGTGTAAATAGCTTTTACTTTTTAGGTAAGTATAACTAACTTTTTAATATATAGATAGATTCAGTACTATAATATATAAATAGTTCAAAGCATCAATTATTGAGGGATGATACCCCTGCTTAAATTGCATAACTATAATTTTAACTCAAAGGTAAGCACTTTAATAGTTTGTAGTTAATTTGGTAATATATCTACTAGATTGTTGTTTTATTTAAATGCTTAAATTACAGAAAAATATTCACTATATTGTTGTTTTCACTATCTCCACTTAAATTTCATAATTATAATTTCAACTCAAAGGTATGCACTTTATTAGTTTTTAGTTATATAGGAAAATATTTACTTGATTGTTGTTTTTAATTCCTACTTAAATTGCAGAAAAGTGTTCACTAGATTATTTGTTTTCACTACCCCTGCTCAAATTGCAGAATTACAATCTCAACTCAAAGGTAAGCACTTTAATAGTTTTTAGTTATTTAGTTAAAATACTTACAAGATAGATGAGTTTATTATCCCCACTTAAATTGCAGAATTTTACTCTCACCACCAAGGTAAGCATAATATTTAAGTTTGAAATATAAATTGATATCATTTTGTGTTAAGTTTTTGATGATTTTATATATTATTACTAATATAGTATTGATGTTTCATTTTACTAGATGTTTGATTTCAGCACAACATCCAAAATATAAAATGATTATAAATATCTTTTTCAAGGTAAGTTTTTTGATAGTTTACTTATTTTACTAACTATAGCATTTAATTTTGATGCTTTACAAGATGTTTGCCTCTAGTTTGGCCTTTTGAAGTCTGAAATGAGTAACATCTCCTCACTGTAAGCCTTTGATGGTGATAACTAATTTTAGTAGATGTGTTTTTGACTTACCTTTCTGTAATCATCTGAAAGGGTTAAAAATATCTTTTCAAAGTGAGTTTAATATTTATTACTAAGTAATATTTTAGTGATGTTGTTGGTTTTGATCTTAGCATTAACTATCTGTTATCATCTATGTTTACTAACATCCTCATGGTAAGCTTTATTTTCTTTATTTGATCTAAATAAATGCTTTAATGTTCCATCTAGTATTAAAAATATAATGCTTTAATGTTGTCAATTTTGATTTTGGCATCTATCTGAAATGGCTACAAACATCTTTTTAAGGTGAAGTTGTTTTCTTACTTGGTATTATTTTTAGTAATATTATTGATTTTGATCTCAACATAAACTATATGTTATTATCTATATCTATTATTATCTTCAAGGCAAGTTTTAATATTTTCATTTAATTTAATACAAGTTAGTAACTTTGTTTTTAATTTACTGTATTCTATCTTTTATCATCTATGTACACTAAAATCATTAAGGTATGGTTTATTATTTCTTGCTCTAATTCTATTTAACTTTAAAATAACCACATTAACAAAAAGTAATAAATTGGTAAAAAAATTTTAATATAATGAGCTTTTTTCAGGTTTACTATTCTAAATAATCTAACCATTATCCATGATTTATCTAATTTAGCTATTTATGTTGCTTTAAACTATCATGACTTTATTAAAGTGTTTTCTCTTTTAATGGTTGACTTATACAGAAACCTATTCATTTAATATCTACTGTACTTTAATCAAATCAAATATACTTTACTTAATACTTTTACTTCATATTAATGTACTAGATTATACTAATTATGGCCAGTTTGCTTGAGTCTATAAGCTTAATTAATTATAAAGTTTTTATTTGGAGTTATGCTACTATTTTCCTAGCCACAAGTGTAACAGCAAATCTGTTAGTCCAAGTGGCAAATGATAGGTTTATGGTATTATAAACACTATCATATGTATTTTGAACCTTAAAGTACTGCTTTGAGGTATAATATTACAGTAAAAAAAGTTAGTTCACAAGTCATAGGGCAACAGCAAAGCTGTTAGTCTGGGTACCTCAAATAATAGATTGTATGATATTATACCATATTATTTTAGCATTTTTACATTAGAGTAATGCTCAGAGTTATATTTTTATAGTAATAAGTTAGCTTAGAGGCCCATAAGGGCAACAGCATAGCTGTTAGTTCAAGTGTTACAAGTTATAGCTTTATAGTATTGACTATACTACTTTTAGTATTTTTAAATTATAGTAATGCTCAGAGTTTTTTTATAGTAATAAGTTAGCTCATAGAGCACAAGGGCAACAGCAAAGCTGTTAGTCCGAGTGCTACAAATGATAGTTAAATATAATATACTAAGGGTTTTTAGCTGAGCAGGTAAAACTGCTTTCACCTTAAGTGCAGGTTTTGAGTTTGAAACCTGTACTGGCTAGAAAAATTTCGGTGTGGTATATTTGTCCCAAGGTTGACCCACCTTGAATAATTTTTTTATATATATTATACTATTATGAGTATTTTGAACCTTAGAGTGCTTCTCAGAGTTATAATTTACAGTAAAAAAGTTAGCTCACAGGGTACAAGGGCAACATCAAAGCTGTTAGTCTGAGTGGCACAAATGGTAGTTTTTCAAGGTAAATGGGGCTCAAGCGTAGTGGAGGCACAGATACTGAAAAGAGTTCACCAGCATAGCTAGTGGCCAAATGGAGGTTGTGCCAATGAGAGCTCATTAAATCCACTGGCAACTGCATCCAAGAAATCAACTTGCTACTTATATGGTACCCCTATCTAGAGGGTTTCTATGATAACAAAATTTTCTCTATAGACAAATATAAGCAAACTGATTCACTCAGGTTTCACTAACCTTATATCTCCATATATATATTTTATACAAGCTGATTTACTTAGCATTACTTAGGGTCATAAAATGAAAATCATAATTGATTAGCTTCTCATATTGGTAAATGGCTTTTGAAATTTTATAATTAATTGATTTTGTAAACAATGGTTAACTACAAAAATAGCCAAAATCATTAATCTTATCCTTTTTAACTAAGAGCACCAAACTGCTTATATGAAACAGTATATTAATCCTATTAGAAATCATATTATTTTTATATCTTATATATAAATTAATCATTTTATTAAGGTCAAAGCCTGCATAGATTGGTTCTTCTACTGCATAAATTTTTGTGTCAGATTTGTTAAGATCAGTCTTGTAGTTTAGGAGCAGATGTATAATTTTAGCAAAAAAACTAAGAAAAGTTAGAATGGACTGCAGACTTGGATTTTAATGAACCACAAAAGTACTCACAATGCCAGGGGCACAGCTATTCAAATAACTCTGTTAAATGAGGATCTAGATGAAATGTGAGGTAATACACATTTGAAAATATACCAAAGGCCCCCAAAAATATACTAAAAGTAGTTGTCATGTTGACATGACTTAATTGAGGGGACCAACAGCCAAGACAAGTCTGGGCATCAGGAAACCAAAAGGTTAAGCTGCAGGACCTCCCTGACCTAAAGCACACCTTGGACTAACGCTAGGTGCAAGCCAGATATGCTCAGGTTGGTCTTGGTGAAGTGTGAAGCCCAGCCCCATGTTACAGCTTTGCACAAAAATGGACTAGTCATCAACCCACTGGGCTAGGAAGTGAGATTTGCATGCCAATCTTTTGGGTCACCCCTTTATGCTCAGGGTGTTGTTTTGAGCTTTTTTGCTAATTGATATGGAACATGACATCATATTTTAAATTGTATTAGAGATGCTAAGCCTAAATTGTAGATTGGAGTTATAAAGTAAACTTTAATTATTCAGATATAATTTAGTGGTGAACTATGAGAATCAAAGATTACCTGTTGCCAATTAAATTTTGCAATTTTGTTAGTAGAGCAAATTGTATTCTTACAATTTAGATTTACTACTCTCCACTCTGACAAAATAACAGCTATCATAGACTTTTGGAGTATTACAAAGATTGAGGTAAAATGATTTTTCAATTCTCTGATGTTTATTTATTTTATAAATGATTCAATATCAAATTTATTAGATTAATTTTTATATAAAGGTATTTAAAACTTAACCACAAATTATAACTAATCAAAACACATATAATTCTTGCTCCATTAATGAGCTTGCTGCTAGTTATTGTTTTGAATTGATTCCATAAAGCTTTTAACAATATTAACAAATGTGGGAATCCATCTGATTCTTTCTCACTGGTGTTTGATGCCTGCTGAATTCCACAAAGGTTTAAAAAAACATAAATAAAAAGTGCTAGTAAAAATTAATTTTTTATAAATTTTATTTCAGTAAGATAAAGAAAATGACCCCCCTCAACATCTGAACATTTAGTATTTAAAGTATTTCAAGGGTTGAGGGGAATTCAAGAATATGTTTGGAATAGCTTAACCATGTCTAAAATATAAAGGAATAACATATCACAACTTTGGAACTTGCTTCAGGGCAGCAGAACAAAAGAAGATAATTTCTGATTGGCCAAAATGTACCTGTGAGGTAACATTTTTATGAACTTGAGCCAATGCCCATCCAAGAAATTTCTTACATCTTGGGGGACCCCACCAAGCCTATAAAAAGGGAGGTCCTCACAGGTATTTTGAAGGACTTCGTTGTGGTGGTGGAGTGCCTTCCAATGGTAGCCCCCAAAGTTCATCATGTGATCAGAGTAATCTGACCATTTGATTTTATGTTTGGTGCCTGTAGAGGTTTTGAACTAGTGTTATCCCAATTAATGGGGTTCCACCAAGAATTGGCCAGGGTCTTTTGGCCAATTTCCTCAATATCTTTGTTTTTATCATAGTTAAAATACCTCTTAGGAATATTGGAAAATTGCAAATGGCAACATTTCCCCTTTTTAGCTGAATTTGACTTAAAACATTCTTGTCCTTCTGCTGTGAGGTAATATGTCCAACATCGCCCCCCTAAAAAATGTTGGGGGTAGAATAAGGTCAGAGGAAATGGCCATGTATGTGATTGATGGTAATACCTATAGCTAAAGATTTAATAGAGTATTCATTTTCTCTTTTGTAAGTAATGGTGAAGGGACCCTCCCATATTGTTCCAAGCTTACCACTTCTAGGCGTGATGTGTTTATGTTAGTATAGTGCCATATCAGACACTTGGAATGTAGGCAGGGGGTTTGGAGCTCATTTGCAGCCTGCCCTTCTTTAGTCACCATTTTGGCTAAATTAGTTATAGCCTCAGATTAAAGTTGGATGTTGTGCTGAGCTAGTATGCACATAATTTTCTCAGGTTCCTCAACTCTAGAGAAGAATACATCTTTAAACAAAAGAGCAGGTACTCTGGTTTCCACCCATACAAGACTCAAAATGGGGACATTTTCAAGATCCAATGATAATTGGTCCAGTAAGCTATAAGAGCACTGGGTAAGAAATGATCCCAAGGAAGTGGATCAGAAGAGGCCATTTTATGTAGGATGGATACCAAGATTCTATTGGCTCTCTTTACCATCCCATTTATAGATGAATTGTATGGGGCTGAGAAAAGTCATTGAGCCCCCATGGAGGTGGCCATGATTTTTACTACTCTGGAGTTAAAGTTTTTGCCATTATTGCAGAGTAATACCTGAGGATAGCCATGTTAAGAGAAAATATTCTTAAGTAAAAAGGTGGCTGTGGCCTTGTCCATTTGAGCAGGAAGAGCTACAGCTTCCATCCACTTAGTGAAATGGTCAATGGCTATCAGGATAAATTAGTTGCCACTAATATTCTGAGGGAGAGGACCTACTACATCCAGACTAATGGTGTGAAAAGGTTGTTGAGGGGTGGTTGGTTGATACTGATATCTATTCTTGAAGCTGGACTGCTTCTTGCAAGTAAGGCAGGCCTCCAAGACATTAACAATTAAATTCCATCATTACATCCTAATAAAACTGATCCTTAATCCACTCATAAGTTTTCTTGGCCTCTCCATGACCTAGAGTGGAGTGTGCTTCTAGGATACCAGGTACACGTTCTGAGGGCCAAAGGTAAGGCAGCCATTTTGTCCTCACCTGATTATACAACTTCCCATTTTCCACTTTGGTGTTATAGGAGTGTCAGGCTAACATTTTCTGTACAGGCTCATCCTCATCTTCCCAGTCATTGGGGGTCATTAAGAGGTCATGTAGCCTCTCCACCTCACTATTATCCAAGTGAAGGACTGGTAGCCAAGTCAACCCATCAACATTCATATTATGGGTTTCAGCATGGTTTTTGATCTTCATATCATAAGGCTGGAGCTTTAGAGCCCAGCGAGGCTAACCAGCCAGTAGGATCTTTCATGTTCTGTAATCATTTTTGGGATGTGTGGTCAGTAACCACAGTGAAGGTAGTTCCATATAGAAAAGAGAAGTAGTGTTTTACATCTAACAGAACAGCAAGGAACTCCTTCTCCATTACATTGTAGCTATGTTCAGCCTTTGACAGCATCTTACTAAAGTAGGATACAGTATGATCTACACTGTTTTCAAACAATTGGGCTAAGATGACCTCAATGGCATAGTCCAAAGCATCAGCGAATAAGATAGGGTTTATTATAATCTGGGTGCTGTAGGATAGGGCATTGTTGCAGCAGTTGCTTCAGCATCTTAAAAGCAGCCTTCTGTTCTGCAACTGTAAAAATTTACAAGTTTGTTCTTATTGGAAAACAACCCTAGTGATCTTTTTACTGCACAGGTTTGATTTCCTCGTGCATATCACAATGTAAAGAATATATTATCTGATAGTAATATGGAGATTATTATCCATAGTTGAGTTAGAACTATTATCAGGCCCAACGCTTCAGCTGGTATTTCCAATTAGATACTTGATAGTCATACTTGTAGGGATTTGTTCCTTGCAATATTGTCCACCCAATCTTTGTCAAGATCTTTTGATGACAGTTTCTTTCAGCAACACAGTTGGTAGCAATCCCTTAGTTGTGGTTCCCTTTGTCTTGAGATCCCCGCTCAGATCTTTGCTCTTCTCTCTGAGAGTCTACCAATTATTGCCTTCTGCAATAATATCCTTGAGATGGAACTTCACACTGGATGCTGATAGTCTAACTATAACCAAATCTACAATAAAACTAATAATGTTTTTTATAGTATTAGTTGTCTTTGTAGTAATATTTGCTTCCTTTTTTTATTATAGTGAATTCTAGGGAATTTTTAGGGGATTCAGCCATCTAACCCTCAGTTGACACCTCCTTGATGAAATGGCAGCTGTTGCCATTGAATCACCCTTCCTCATCTTGGCAGTGATGGTCTTCCCCATCTTGGCTAGGATTCTGTCATTGGACATCCTCAAGACCTCAAATGGAAAGAGTTGGAAACGTGTCCCTAACAATTTCCTCTTGATCCAAGAAAACCAACCATAATTGGTTAGTGACCTGCTTAGGTAATGGGACTTTTTACCCATTATGGCAGGTCACTTCACAACTGATTGATTTGCTAGTTGCAGGTGGCATCACTTGCCTTGCAACTCACTACTCATTCCCAATCAGTTGGTGATGAAATCTGACCAATACCATTTGGTACACCTGATAGTTAATCACTATCAGATGCCCCTATTTTGTCAGCTGCTCCGCCCAGTGAGATATTAGGTATTCATCCGGATTGATCCCCAATGGATATGACCAGGCAAATATCCCAAAATCCCCCAAATGTAGTTCCTCCAAAATTTGGACCATCCAATTTCTGATTTACTTTGCTTTAAGGAATTTTCTCTAGCAATACCAGGTAATCTAGCAGTCTGGTAATATGGGCAAAAATTCCAACACATCCCCCTTTTGTCTAGATTTCCAGTGAGAAAAGGACTGGGTATAGGAACACCACTTCAAACCTGGTCAAATACTTCATTGGTTCAAGCGGAGTACACTCATCAATACTCAACACTGCTCAGGATGACCTTTGGCACACAGCATTCCTCCTCCTCCTCGCTACCACCTACTCAGAGCGCGGTCCCCACAACCTCTTGTCATGCTGGTCTAATCAATTTACTTGTGATGATATTATTCCCAGGATCCAATTTTCCCCCCATCAGGGTATATGACCTGCTGTCATATTCAGGATTCTTGGTCTGGCGTCCTTGAATTCCTGATTCTCTCCTCATCCTAGACAAGAGACTCTTGCCATCAATGTTTGTTTCATGGCTTGATTAAGGATACTTATTTCTATTTGCCCTCGTTATTTTGCTCATAACCTCTTGGCTGTAAGTCATTCTTAATTCTTCCCTTGGAAAGCTTATTTCATTAATTTTTGAAATTAATTTTCCAAAACTGGAGCCTAATGGATTATATAGTGCTTAATATCAAAAACTATATAAGTCTGACATCCCCCCTCTAGTCCTGCTCATATGTTGAACTTGAAATTCCGCTACCAACATCTTTTTAACAGCTTGTCAGATTTGGACTTCTACCTCTTCCAAAAAATGAGTTGGGATGCTCAACGGAACCTCTTCTATGGTCCCTCCAGGACTCATACACCTAGTCTAGTGCAAGCAGCTAGTCCTTCCATCAAATTACCAGAAATGGTAACCAATCCTTCCAAAACCAGGCATGCCATTGTTTCAAACAACTCTTGGCTGACTCTTCCCTTGCAGTCGATCTTTGAGTTGGACTTCAGCACCCTCCTGGATTTGGCTCCTTTCACTGATGCTCTAAACATCATCAATGCTCCAGAGGTCATGCCAGTCACTTTGGATTGTTTGTTCTTGGCCAGGTTGGACTTGCTCCCTGAGTTCCTCTTCCAACTCAGTCAATTCTACAAACTTGCTGTGCTGGCTTCTGAGCTTTCAATCAGGAACAGCATACATTTTGAGCTCCCCTATGCTGAACTTTGGGTGCAAGTCACTGAAGCGTTGACATTAGCGCTGAATCCTCTGATCTGGACAATCTTCTGGATCAGGATACTGCTGATTATGCTCTCTGCTTTGCTGGCCAAGTTCTTTAAAGTTAGTTGATGAAGCTTCCTAGCCTCACCTGGCTTCCATTGGTCATTCAGCTTCAGCTTCTGTGAAGCCCTTAGTCATATTTACAATATGGAATCTACTCTTTACGCAACTACCTCTTCTCTGGAGCTTCTCATTGCTATCTTCTGTTGATGGCATTAATTGGGGGCATGATTTGACAACCCCCATCAAGTATTCCTTATTTGCTGTGGCTCACATGTCTGGTGTTCTTGATGAGGCCCATTGGCAGGCACTCAAGACAAATCTTCTGGTGCTGGTGCCTTATCAGGATTACTTGGGGTTATTCACTGATTGCCTCTTCCTGTATTGCTGTTTTTCTCCCCACTCCAGGGTTTCATGATTGGCTTCTTCCAACATATCAATTTCCCTTCCCCTAGTCACATTTTCTCAGGGCTTGGCATCTGCTCAAATAATTTGGTTTTGTGTAGGTCTCACCCTTGCAAGTATCTGATCACATATTGATTTTGATGGGCTATTTCTTCCTACTGCAATCTATCCTCCCTCCCCCAAGAGGCAACATAGGCGGAATCATCCCCATACTGAGGACAATCAATAAAAATAAAATTAAAAATATTTTGGCTTTTTTTCTATGCATTTAATATCATTTTTCCAATAATATTTTATTGATTTTTTTCCATGAGACTTGACCTTGTTTTGGTTCAGAGGTCCATCTTTTCCCCCTAAACTGGATCCTGGGCACTTAAACCTACCAGTTTTTTATGGTTCAGAGGTCCTTTTTTTGGACTTAACCATCTAGATTGGTTCAGAGGTCCTTTTTTTGAACTTGACCTAATCATCAGGACATGACAATCTTAATGGTTCATCAGTCCTTTGAGAACTCTTTTATTTTTTTCTTTGATCCAATGCTTTAGATACTTAGCTTGAACTCAATTTACTACTCTTCCATTCAAGATATTTTTGATGGAATAAGCATTGGTCGCCATCTTGGCAATTACTTTAAACAGAGCTGACCATAATGCATCCAATTTGTTTCTTTGTCCAAAACCATGCGTATCACAAAGGTGACTCTTTCTCCTATTTGTTATTCTTCTAATGCTGGTCAGTTCTTATCATCCATCAATTTCGCTTGTATCCTTTTCTTCAAGGTTGTATCAAATGCTTGCAATTGCATATCAATCAGGATACTTGTCAGTCAGTTCAGGTAACGTTCAGTACTTATCCCTAAGGTAGGTTCTACTACCAAATATAATATCAGCAGCAACGTGGCCTTCCTCCCATATAGTAATTCATATGGCGTCTTTCCTATTGCCATATGATGACTAATGTTATAGGCAAACGTCACCAAACTTAGGTACATTCCCCATTCAGAAGTTCTTCCTGCAACTAGCTTACTCAGCGTTGTGGTCAGCATCCTGTTGACCCATTCTACCAGTCCATTTGTCTCCAGCTGGTATGGTACTGACACAACTCCCTGGATCCCCATTATTTTGTTTAGCCTTAGGATCACATGAGATGTGAAGTTGGTCCCATTGTCACTCAGTAGGACTTGTGGACATCCATGCCAGTATACTACTTGATCCAGGATGAATTTTGCAGTACTGGTAGCATCAACTCTGGTTAGGGCTTTTGTTTCAACCCATCTCATCAGATGGTCAATAGCTACTATAATCTGTTTGACTCCTCCTGTGCTCATCGCCAGCAGTCCCATCACATTGATGGACACCATGTACCATGAAAATCCAGGTCAGACCAGTCAGTATCCAATTGTATTCTTATGTGGTTTATGCAGTTGGCATTCCATGCAACAAGCCAGATGATCCATGACATCGTAGTTAATTGATTCCCAGTAATAAAACTGGCAAATATGGTCAGTTGTTTTTTTCAGGCCTCCGTGCCCAACAACCTTATGAGCTGCTTGAACTATTGCTGCTCTTTCCAATGGTTTTGGAAATAATAATAACTTTCCATTTATTATCTTGAATACTTGTCCATCCATGATCTCAGTATTTTCCATTGCTTTTCAAAGCGCACCTTGGATTTCTCAAGGCTCATCCTCAATTCTTCCTTCAACTATTCTCTGGAATAGCTCATCCACCTGCAGATATACCAACTGGACCATTGGTAACCATGATAAGCCATCTGCATTCTGTTGAGAAGCCCCCGCTTGGTGGACTATCTCATAATCATAAGCCTGAAGCTTAAGTGCCCATCAGGCCAGTTGTCCTCCAGGTTCCCATAAATTGTGCAGCCAATGTAGCGAAAAGTGGTCTGTCACCACCTTAAAGTGCATTCTGTGGACATACACCCAAAACAGCTTACAAGCGTAAATGACCGCAAGGCATTCATGCTCAGTCACAGTGCAATTCCTCTCAGCAGCTGAGAGTGTCCAGCTCACATATGCCACCAGATGTCTGTCCCCAAGTTCATCTACTTGGCTCAGTATGGCGCCAATTGCCATCAACAAAGCATTGGTGTGCATGATAAGCTCCCAATCAAAATTTAGATACTTCAGAATTGGCAAATTGATCAGATACCAGCGTAACTCATCAAAAGAGTCCTGGGCCTCTTCATTCCATATAAATCCTTTTTTTGGATCTTTTAGTAAATGAAACAAAAGGCTTACAATATTTGGGAAATCCCAAATATATCTGTAGTATCCAACCATCCCAAGGATTATTTCAGGGGGTTTTCTTTGGCCCTGTCTCTCAATAAC